>JASVEL010001373.1:0-153804 GCA_032618575.1 Nicotiana noctiflora | reverse complement strand
TAACATATGAAAATGAAATGAAGATACAGCATATGACAAATGAGATGTGGATTACAAATAACCCTCTCTATCAGATCTTGCATTACAATGACCACAGAAGGTTACAAAATCCTCGACAAAAAATGACATGCTTCAGAGCTTCAGAAATCTTAATAGGAAGAAACATAGAGGTAATAATAGATCTAGGTCCTTTCGAGCCATATGAGGAGGGGAAGAAGACAAATCAAGAAAAGGAGAACATACATGTTCAATAAGTGAATTGCCAGGGAAGTCAAAAGCAAGATTGCTAATATAGAGAGTTCACTTATTCATTAAACGCTCATGAATAAACTAGTCATACTTCAGGAAATTCAAAAGCAAGATTGCTAGTGTAGAATGAATAAGTGCTCACCTGCATGACCGAAGCCACCATCTTGGAAGAGAGAACGTCAAAGATAAACAGGGCTCAACTAACTTCATGTTATACCGATAAAAAATTGCATGATTCTCTGTTTGACCAGGTGTGAATTCTTATACCAGAGGTCCTTTGCTGTATCCAATTACAAGCAGAGCAAGTGAGAAAACAGACGTAGAGCACCTGAGACTTTTACTCGGCAAAGAAGGCATGCACGCATCACTCCATCACAGAGGCTATACAAAAGCTGCCACCATAGTTCTCACTAACCGATGCCTAGAAGTTGAGATAAAAACTTGATCAGGCTAGCTCAAGAACTCACTGTTAAAACAGAATCTACACTTGAATTTACTAGTGAAATAGAATGCAATGCATGTAAACCGATGGTTTCAAAAACTTTATCAGGCTAGCTCCCGAATTCACTGTTAAAACTGTGAAAACAAATTTTAAACCTGAATTTACTAGTGAAAAAGAATGTGATGCATTAAACCGATGATTTCAAATTCAGAGACTCTTTAAGGTGTCACTCTGATTTTATCATATTGCTATTCCACATTTTCAATCTTCTGATAGCTTCATGGACAAGGATAAAGCTGTAGAAGCTCCAAGAAGGCCATTCACAAGGTCTCAAGCTAAGGAGAAGCAAGACAAGATTATTGGGCTTCAATGGGAGATCAAGAAGGCGCTAATGGTGGAACAAGATCTACAAAATTGTGTACATAATTTAGCTAAGTGCTACACTCATTTCGTGGTCCAAGTCCAAGTCCAAGAGGAGGTTGATTAGGGTCCAAGCACCAGCCATAAAGGCACCTAAATTTTCCTAGTTTGTTAGGACATATTTATTGCTTTCCTAGTTAGTTAAGGTTAATAGTTTCCTTTTCCTAAGATTGGTAGAATTACATTCCAAGATTGACTTGGTTTTGGTTTACTAGAGTTTTACCTTTTCCTATTTTAGTTGGACTTGTTGTCCAAAGTAGTTTAGGACTTTATTTCCTAATTTTAAGGATAATTTTGTGACCCCCTCTATATAAAAGGGTATCTTCTTTGTTTTTAGGTAGATTATTCATATTATTATAAATAAAATTTGTGAGATTTTTCTTGCATTCTTGTGTGGCTACTCTTGGATTTATTCTTCAACCTTCAAGACTCAATTTAAGGTGGTAAGAATTAAACCCTTTTCGAAATCTAAGATAACTTCTAGGTATTCAAGAAAGGTGATAAGTTCTTTGTTAGTTAATTGTTGTTGTTAGGATTCAACTTCAAGAATAGACTTTTTGAATTCAAGAAACTCTTTCTTGAATTCAATCTATCTTTAATTTTTTGTCTTCTATTCGTTTCTTTATTTTCTTTTTAACTTCCGCACGTTTCTTGTTTTTCTTTTGTAATTCTTGAATCCCTATCGTGTTGCTATCATCTTCCAGATTTTGTAACAATAGACTCCGATCAGAAAGATTCCCTCACTTCATATTTTAACCTTTTTAAGCAAGTCTTCTGATTCCAATATCATAACAGAGATTCTACCGATAGTTGAAAGTTCAGTATCATTTATGTTTAACTGGTTTGCAACAAAAAAGCCTGCAGCCCTGTACTTACTAGTTTTAAAGGAGGAGCAAAAGAAGCTATTTTGCTGCAAAGAACAACTTCAACCAGAATAGCCCAAAATCAATATCAATGCAGCATTTAAACTACTTAATTTGACACCCTTATATTACAAGGGGAAAGGAAGACACAACTTAACACACAATAAGACTATTACAGGCTTAAGAAAAAGAACAGAAACACCTGTGACACTGCTTGTTAACTGAAAGATAGATGGGAACAATTTCCATGCAAAATCTGTCTGCAGACCAACTAATAGGGTACTTCCCATTTACAGACTTGGAGTTTTGATAGGTGTGGCAACACAGTTACCAGATATGCTAGGAAATTTTGACCCCTATAACAACCTAGATGGGTAGACCTTAATAACATTTTCTAATATTCGTGAGGTATCATTATTATTGTGCGGTGATTACTGTACGATTGCCATCGCATACAATATGCTTACGAAATACCATCATCCTCGTATATTATTATTTTGTATAGAAAAGAAAACATGTTTTGGAATTATTTACATGAGAACCAAAAGACAGCACTTAGTTATTCATTAAAGTCAAGCTCCACAGACCCTGAACAACACATCCGCATAGTAGAATGTTACACCATTAAGGAGTAAAACTAACCTTAGAACGATAGAAAGAAATCTAGAAGAAACCAGATCAATTAATGTGTTAATGAGATCAGGACAGCCTAGTTTTTAAGGAAATATAGTCAAATCAATATCTAGTAGAAATCCTTTCAAAAATGCAAACAAGTCTATATCATTCATTTGGTGCATGTCATAAACAAGGGAAAATAGTTTACAATTTGATACCATAGCAGACTGTAACACATAAGCAGACCATAACGGGACCGAGATGAGTATCATGTAACAAAATCTTCCAAGGCCAAAATCCTGATTACATTTATCCTTTCCTGCATGTATAGCTACATTTCATGATTTCCACTGACAGTTGGAAAGATAAGACTGAGAAGAAGATTATCCTAATCATATTTTCTATAAAACACAATAATGACGGATACACCAATCTCAACAAGAAAAACAAAATAGAACTACTTATGGTACCTGAAAATGAGGAAGCACGTTATTGTAAACTTCTACGAAAATTTTTGACCTTGCAGTCAACCTGATGTCACAATTTCAATAACATTAGACAGGCCCTTCAATCATAATAAAAATAAGAAATGTATTAGCCCCATTGCAATTTCCAACCATGTTTACTTGTGCTGCTACTCACAGTAAAAACAGGTAAATATTATCAAAACAATGTAAAAGATTTCCAAAATATCCAAACCAGTGGCGGAATTAGGTGGAGGGGAGGGGCTTCAACAGAATCCTCGTCGTTGAAAAATTATACTGTGTAAATAGGGTAAAAACAAATTTTTTGGTTATATATAACCAATAAAGGAGCACCTAAAAGTGGCCTAGTGGTCAATAAAGTGGATTAGAATCATGAGGTCTCGGGTTCAATTCCCCGCGGAGACAAAAAACACTAGGTGATTTCTTCCCATCTATCCAAGCCTTGGTTGATAGAGTTACCCGGTACCTATTGCTAGTGGGAGGTAGCAAGTACCCCGTGGAATTAGTCGAGGTGCGCGCAAGCTAGCCCAAATACCACGGTTATCAAAATAAATAAAGGAGGTCCAAAAGTTGCTTTAGGTCTCAAATTCAAAAATCAAAAATCACATTCAAGTATTTTTTGAATCCCCTTATATACATTTCTGCCTCCACTACCACTGATCCAAACAACAAAGATCGTCTTATGAGGCGTATGAAGGCTTATTTCATCATTGTGCTAGACAATGTATTTACCAAAAGCACCCAAAAAAGGACAAGGAAGAAAGAAGTAGAAAAGACAGCTCTCAAGAGTCCCTTTAGTTATTATCTAAGAACTTTGTCACCAGCTGTTGTGGAGAATGTCACAAAGTTAAAGGTTAATGAAGGGAGAAGCCTATATGAATCTTCGAAGACCTAGTACCTATCCTAAGTTTCTCTTGGACAGTACAGCTCTTCCTCCCGTATTTATACTTGAACCTTTCCTAAAATAACAGCAATATATTTCTTTTTTTATTATGGAAGGGCAAGACCACAAGTCTGCCATTCTGTGTCCTTCAAAATTTTACTTGAAAAGCTACATTAAGTGGCTGTCTAACTGTCTTGTCACCCTGGATTCTGCATGTGTTACAATAATATCATGAAAAAAATTTAAAATAACACAGAGGAAGAGAAATACAGAAGTAAGTGGCAATAAAAGAAATGTACTGAAGAAAATGAACATATATACTGCAGATTAGTCAGATGTATGCGTCAGTAGTCTCTGGTATATACCTTCTTAAAAGGCAAGAACAAATGTAAACCTCTTCAATATCTGTTGAAATTTTTAATTTTAAATACTGCTTGATAAGCTCGCATAAGCAATTAACAGCCTCAGCCCATCCATCAGTGCCCACATCCGGGACAATATAAATCTGAGACATAGTCCTCTGCAATACAGAAGATAACTGTTTTTTTGCCCCTGCTCTTTGATACATCTCTGCCAAAATCCACAAAATCTGACAGCTGCTGGCTTTGAAAATGTCAATCCATTCCGGTGGATCTCCAACCCACAAGTCAATGCTTGAAATAGAAGGACCTGTACTGATCTGATTATTAACACATACCAACGACGCACCAAGTGAAGATTCCGTGTTCCTGTGTGCAGGAAGAAGTTCAAGAATATCTGTCCTCAAGTCCTCAGGCAATTCTTGAAAAACCGAGGTGTCTACTTGACTTAGAGAAGAGGGCATTAGACCGTTGTCTCCTGAGACGGGAGCATTACTTAAGTCCGGATTTGGTACACTAACATCAGAAACTGGCTCACTTTTCATATCACCAAAAAGCTTAGTAGGATAAGAGACGACCACTTGGATTTCCTCTTCATTATACTGCTGCTCCTGTAATAGCCACCAGAAATCAACACTATTAAGTTGTAGAAACAAGATAACCATCACTGAAATTAAACTAGGAAATACTAAGCCACCCCAAGAAAAGAAAAAAAGGAGAAGATACCTCACATGCAGCAAAAGCTTCACCTGATGCAGCAGGGCAAGCAAAAGAATCGTTTTCTTTTTCTGAGACACCAAATTTAAAAAATATGAGAATTGAGGCAAAAGCTAATAACAACATGATATATACATAAGCTAATTGGGTAAACAAACTTCTGTAATTTTATGGAATGTATCTTCACCTTTGCTTATCTTTTCAGTAATAAAATGAGCCAATTTTCCATCATACATTTCATTAATTTCTGAAAAGACCTCAGGAGGAAGAGACTCTATAACTCCCATGTCAAGCTCGTTCATAGGAGGAAGAGTTCCCCTCTGTCCAGAACCAGCAGTACCAGAGGGTGACGCTGCAGTCATTTCAGTAAAAGGTGTACTTGAATCACAGTGCAGCTGAGCCTGACGTTCATCAACACCGTGGTTACTATTATCTGCAGTATCAGAGAAGTAGATTGAATCCAAAGATTAGTCCAGCATGTCATCAGTGGAGCATGAATTCAATACATGTTTGGTGATACTTTTTAGTTAAATTTGTGGAAAACACAGAAACGGATGTTGGAATAAGTTGAAATGAAGCAACATAACCTATCATACTGAACTCTTTAACAGAAGCATTAAATAATAGATTTCAATCCATCAGTGCTGCAGCGATAAAATTCCTATTAAGTTTCTCTTGTGTGGCCAGAGAAAGGAGCAAAACAATCTAAGACAACAAATTATGATGTCCGCAAGTATTTCTAGGACACGCAAATTAAAGAGATTCCTATAAAAACCTCTCATGAGCTAGAACACAGCCAATGCAACCACCATGGAGTTTCAGTACCAGTTTAATTAACAATACTTCAATCATACAATTGGCATGATCAGAGGCAAATAGATATCTGGACAGAAGAAAGCAAGTAGGGAAGTCAAATCTGCATCAGCACCTTTCTCATGACTACTCCATTTTTTGTGGCCGGTCTTAGCAGAGGCAGCAGTGAGCCAAGATCTGATGGAATATCTCTCTTTCCCTGGATATACGTCAATGGAAGTAGTAAAAAACCAGTTCATAAATGGCATACGGTCATCATCAAAACTTCATAACTGGCCTAAAGATAGATATATGAACAACAACAAACCCAGTATGATCCCAACAGGTGGCGTCTGGGAGGGTAGTCTGTACGCAAACCTTACCCTTACCTAATGCATGTAGAGAGGTTGTTTCCAATGGACCCTCGGCTCAGGAAGGGCAAGAAGAAGAAAAGGAAAGCAAGAAAGGAAGAAAGAAGGAAGAAACAAGAAACCAAGAAAGAAGGAAAGATAGATATACGAAACACAAAGAAAATCCCAAGCATTTTTACAGGAAAGGGGAAATAACTAGAAAGACAATTCTTGTCAGAACCAAAACCTTGCTTGGAACTATCCGCAGTTTCAAGCTTTGAGACCTGCAATCCCATGCCTCTTATGTCCTCCGCATCTGCACAGCAACAGTTAAAACAGCAGTCATATTAGAAGCAGAAACAGGGTAACCTACAAGTCATAGCATTTGGCTTATTTATGAAACAAAGATATTATTAATTTCTTTCTACATTGAACAAAAAACCTATATGAACATCATAGAATTCTATTTTTTGCATTTCATATGGCAAAAAAGCTTATTTAAGAATTACAGTCAAAAACTATTTGTTTGACTCTCATAGCAAATCGATAATCACTCTGGCTCAGATGTATCAAGATGGAAAACCAAAACTAGGAAGCAAAAAGAAGGATAAACCAGACTAAAATGACAACAAAAGCCCAAAACTATGAAGTTAATTGGTCCCTCTGATTTTAATACACCTAGAACATAGCTAAACATGCTATTTATACTGAATGACACTGAGATCAACTAAAATTTTATAAGATAATCCATTCCCATTTCTGACACTCGCCCTAGAAAGATGTTAACTAAGCATAATTGATTTACATTTGAAATATCGAGGCCTTCTTTAACCATAGATACATTGAAGCAAGAGCACCCTCTTTTTTTATTGTTTCAACTGCCATGACTCACATTCATTCTCAGTTCAAATTAATACGAACAAATTGACATAATGATTGTTCTTGCATCCATTTATCCCTCAAATTTGATCTCCTTCCAATAAAGGCAGGAAAAACTCATACATACATATCTAATGAAACTTATTTATTTCAAGGACTTAAGTTACATGCACTGCCAAAGTGAAAACAAGTACACCATCGCTTCATTTTATAATCAGGTTAGTCGCCATATATCAAATTAACGGTCACTTATCCACACTAGCTACAGATGTTTCACAGGTAACTTATAATTATTGTTTGAAGTGGTATGATTCACATTCATTCTCCCAAGTAAATACAATCGAATTAGAGGCATACCGTATTAATTACTCTTGCATTCATTAACCTTAATAAAAAATCTCGCTTCGATGTTGCTCTAAGAAAAAAGGGTAAGCTATTCCTACATAGACATCTGATTTAAAATATACATTTATTTCAATTATTTAATTTATACACACTAGCAGTGTTATTGGTGTAGTTTTACCGGTTGTCCAGAGGTTACTTAAATTTTATCAAGTTACCAATCGCCACTTTATAAAGTAAATTACCTAAGAGAAGCCCAAAAGTACAAAAACTTTCAAGTTATCAGTGCACATAACTTAAACCCTTGTTTTGTGCTGATAGTGGTGTCTAGCCAGCTTGCGATTCACCTCGACTACACCCGCCACACAGGCACCGAACTTTGCAAACCAAGGCTTAGGCATATGTGAAGAAATCACTAGTGTTTTTTTCTCTCTGTTGGAATTTGAACCCTGATCTCCAGGGTTCGCGTGCAGTTCACAGACCACTAGGTCAGAGCCATGGGTGCAAACTTAAACCCTTACGTTGAAATGTAACATTGACTTTGGCAAAGCAGTTACCGATGTGTGAAGTCATAAAGAGCTGTGAAACGACTCTCTCAAGCACATCAACACTATCCGTAGCCACTGGCACCTACAATAGCCACAATGCAATTAAAACTAGGAAGTAAATAGAAATTTCTCCTGTTAGATAACACAGATCACAAGGTTATCTCAGAAATACTAATACCGTGACAGAATGGCTCAAGTTATCACAAACGCCACAGCCCAAATACTTTACTGGCTCCCCTGCATCACTCCTCCTTTTCTTTATCTGTATTGATAGATTAGGTGCAAACACAGCATGAACATCCAACCATACAACACATTCAAAACCCCAGTAAGAATGCAATCTAGTTTCAGCTAAAAGAGCTCTATCAGATCTAAATAAGAATAACTGGCTTCATATGGCAAGAAAAGAAAGAGAGAGAGAGACCTTCAAGGTAAATTTGCGGCCTTTCACTCCACACCCCAGCAAACGTAACGAAACCTCCTTGCAAAGGTTTAAAAGAAAATGTTGTACCTGAATTCAGAAGGCGTTTAGTTCCTATAAGCATTAGCATAAAGGGTAAACAAGCAAGGATTGTTTGTGGAGATCTAACGTCTTTCAGATCCTTGAACCTTACGCCCCAGTTAACGTCTGCACCAATGGATTTGCTTTCCTACAAAAGGTTCTAGAGAGCTTTAATATATTTGGCTTGAAACTGCATGACTGATTCAAAACAAAACTGACAAACGTTATGATGCAGATTTGCAAAATGTAAAACATGTAACTAGCTTTTGCTTCCTTCGGACAGGCACTAGAAAAGCTTTTAATATCTCTACAGAAATCTTGTGCAAGTCTTTATGTACTACTTAGTATTTTCAACCCTAAAGCAGAATTTAGCTCTGTAAATATCACACACACACACACCCAATACCACTTGTGCCTCTGCTTACAATTGGCACCAGAACGCAAGGTAGCAGCAACAACAATCACAGGAGGCAAAAAAAGTACTCATCAATCATTAAGCAAGTCTCGAATATTCATAACAGAAAAGAAACAGCAGAATAAAGGAGTTAACGGGAATTCGTGAATCAGTTGTGTGACTAATGAAACAATCCAAAAAGAAATGCATACAAACTAGAGGGTAATATACAGTAAGATAATCTGTGTGGTCCTAACCTGTGTCATGCCAACCAACCGATCATCTATCCCTCTACTATAGTTCCATAGCATACTTCCAGTTTTATAACCAAAGTCCTTCTGAAGAGTTTCCTGGAAACACAACAAATAAGTGGGAGATTTCATATACAAACAAACACACGCAATTTTTTTTAGTAAAGAAAGAAGTTTCAACAAGTACTGTAATGTGAAAATAAGTCCTGAGCAATTCCAAGAGAGGATAACTAACCAGCGATCTAACATGTTCTGCAATGTGTATGACATACTTTTTTTTCCTCAAAAGAACGTCCTCCATATGAATAAGGGAATTCTTAAGCACTGATTAGATCATAGTTTTCACAATTAATAAGGCAAGATACTCTCATTTTACATTTGAAAACATTTTTAAATAATGGGTTTGACAAAACATTGCTAGCTGAAATAAACTCCAGGAGCTGAAAAAGTTAAATAGCCATAAATGCAGCCTTAAATAAACAATGTATCTCCTAATTCATCAGCTCTGTAGCCGACGACAATTCCAACGATTCTTGACTTTACATGGGCGGGAATGTGCACATGAAACTGGGGGGATAAGTGGCAAAGAGGACTCTGACTCAAGGAGGCAGCATGAATGACAAGCCTCACTTTTGTTTGATAGCTATCCAGTTGAGATTGCCTGTTAAACATGAAATTTTCATGGAGGGCTATGGATAGAGAAGGCACATAAACAAGTAAATTTAACATAACATTGCTCTTTTGTAACAAATGATAGCATCTGTGCAGATGGTGCGCATCTCGGCTAGTCCACCGTGTACCTGCTACCTCCATTGGGAGTATCAAATAACTCTATCTACCTTCGCCCAGCCATAGCTTAAAGAGCAAATCGTAAAGAATTCAACATTTCATCTCTGCCGGAATTCAAACCTTGGTTCCCAAAGTTGTCACTCCAGCGCTTCAACTGCTAGGCCACCCATTTGGGCAGAACTCTACATACAAACTCATACAAATATAGCAAACATACCCTTTAGTACTTTTGCAGTACCTTCTTGGAACTATCTTTAATAAAATACCATTTATCAAGAACAAATATAACAAACATAACTGAACAAGAAAACTCCATCATCTATCTTTGTTAGCACGAAATTTAATGATTCATGAGGTCCTCTTATAGTTTATTTTTCAGTGCAGTAAAAAAGAAAGTATCTGAGAGAAACCAGATCAAAAGAGATGCAAAAAAGTGCTTGCTCTGCACATATTTAAGTGTGTCTCATCTAAACACTTAAGTTGTTAGAGAGAGCACTTCCATTTATTTAATTATCTCTTTGACATGCCCCCTCACGTGCAGGCTTCATTCATTTTTTTTCATTGGCCAAGCACGTGGAAATCCATTATAATGGTAGCGGTGAGACTCGAACCCAGGACCTTTGTCTGCTCTGATACCATATTTAAGTGTATGACCATCTCATCTAAAAGCTTAAACTGTAGGGCACACTTTTATTTACTTAATTATCTCTTCAACGGCACAAACTATAAGTAGATAGGAAAATCTACATCATGAGAGCAGTCACCAAATTATTGCAGGAAGAAACAAATACTAAACAATGAAAACCTTGGAAAGCACACGCAGCTGCCCGCAAGTTGTGATTTGTCTCCTGTTCAACTTCTCTTCCAACACATGACCAATTCCAGGAAGTGCTTTTACGGGAAGTTCACACAGGTACTCCTCCACCTGATATAGCCAACAAGATAAATCAGCACTGTATATCACAATGATTATTTTACTTCTCCAAAATGATCTTCACGTCTTTGTTTTCCTCTTTTTCCACTACATATATTAGACACTAGAATATAAGATGATATGAAAAAAGGAAGTTAATCAACAACGATCTAACCAAGATCGGTGACGGGGCAAAATTATGTGATAAAAAAAGCCAATCTCGGTAACTTATCCGTAGGCAAAATAATTCAAGGATTCTGTTCTTTTTTTTTGGATAAGTTGATAAAAAGATTAACTTCTTTTTTAATTAAAAAATCAAGGATTCATGTTGATTTCCATATAAAATCCAGATTTAGTAGGTTATGCTTGAACAGGATGAGGACATAAACAAAGTGAAGCAAAAACAGCCCAACATCTCATGTAGCAATAGTATGACGAAGCCCTGGCAAAAAATCCATTTTTCAACGGTGGAGCCAATAAAATCTGATTGACTTACGGCATGTCCTTTTTAAAAGTATGTGGCAATTCAAAATGCATTGGGTAAGAAGAGATTAACTTCACATAGTTAAAGAGAAAGCAATGACATGTAACCAATAAATATGTAGCTACAAAATAGAGTTTGTAATATAGTAAAAAAAAGATGACAGAAATCAAGATATAAGACCTTCCCATTTTATAAATAAAAAGGACAGCTAGAACAGAAGCTACCTTTTCAGCACGGATGTAACATTGCCCATCAGGTTTTGCAGTCCTAGTAGCAAGACGTGCCATAAGCATATTCCCACCAATACCAGCACTAGCACTACAGCCTGTCGCATCAAGAATCTCCTTTCTGATCATTGAGACAAAAGCTTGAATGTCCTCTACTCCAGAATCAGTGGCATCTAAAAATGCTTCATCACAACTTACAGCCTGCATTCAGTAGCTATTGCCAATCAAGAGATACAAACATAGCAAAGTTGTTCAAAAAGAGTTCTGAGGCCATACCTGCACTTTGTTGCAGTACTTGTGCAAGATGTTATAAAAGCGATCAGCAACCTGCAAGCCAAATCAGATTCTATAGGATCCAATTCCAAATATGGGAAGAATTTAATTAAAAGGGGAAAAAAGGAACAAGAAGAAGAAACTGAATAGCATGACCACCTCCTCATAAGCTTCAAAGTCGTAAGAAAGAATGACAAGGTGAGGGCAACGTGACTTGGCATCTCTGACAAACATTCCAGCCTTTACTCCTATGAGACAAAACTATGAATGACAAACAAGTTTCCAACACAAAAGGATGTTTACTACAAGGTAGAATTACTGATTGAAAGACTCACCATGACTCCTAGCAGGATAATTCGCTGATGATATTTCTGCTGTTCCACGTGGATTATCTGAATGGCAAATGGCAACAGGTTTGTCCTTCAACTCAGGGCGATTTCTAATGACCACAGACACAAAAAAGCAATCCTGAACAAATAAAGTTGAATTAGTTGTTTTAGTACAGAGAGAAGTAAAGTAGTATATCATTCATGACATTCCTTCATCTCGAGAAGGGTGAGAAGGGGAGGAGCCAGAACATAGAAGCAGTAATAACAACATAAAGAGAACAAGTTAGGTTTTCAGACCATCGCAGCAGAAATTACCATATCCACATGAATAATGACCGTCTTATTTGCTGTGGCTGAAGAACTAGGGCCTGAACTTGAGCATCTAAATCCACCAGGAGAGCTAGGAAATCGTTTACGATACCGGTTTCTCCAGGTGCCAATGAAATGCAACCTAGAATGCTAAGCACATGAGGAATATGTCAACCACTTCAGCACTAAGTGCTTCTGATATTTCACTATGCAGTTATTTATCAATATATACATATATTTATGTATATATTTATCAATATCAATATATACATATATTTTTGTACATATTAGTTATGACATGCATAGCTGCAGGCTGCAGCAATAAACAAATTCAAATTAATATATCCACAAAAAAGCAGGTAATCTCATCGAATCAGAAGGCCCCAACAAACCTGGATGCCAAAGGAAAAGGAAAACGAACTTGGGAGTAGAGATTGTTCATCGCAATTGCATTTTTTGGGGATAAATACAAGATGCTCAAGCAAGACCAAAGCAATATCAAGATATCAATGTACATACCTTAAAGTAATTTTCCACAAAATTAGCATCAACTAGAGTTGAATGTTTCTGATTAGGAGACCTAGGAACCTTTAAATTTGGTGGTCCCTCGTTAACAGGATTACTCGTCCAGTCGCTACAAGCTGATGCATAGTTGTGAGGATTGGAAGGTGCTGATAATGGAGCCTGGCTTCCATCTCCACTTGCAGCATCACTCAGTTCCTGCATTGCCACGCTACAAGTTGACTCTTCAACTCTAGCTACATTGTAGTTCTCTTGCATTAGATCATTAGTTTCTGGATCACAAGGCTTCAGATCTTCTGCAGATTGCCACTCTTCATAGGATATAGGGTCTTCTATTGGTCCAGCATATGACATTGGACTCTCAACACTAGATGTGGCTTGGACAGTAGAACATGTTGCTATATCATCAGAAATGGAAATGTTTTTCGTAAAGAAAGCAGATAGCTTAGGCTGGTTATTAACTTCACTTGCAAGCTGATCAAGCTGATAAGGAACCCCTGAAGACAACACAGAGGACTGATGTTACTTAGAAAGAAAATTGAAAGTACTGATGTGAGTCACATAAAGAATAAGAAATAAAATCAGCAAAGCTACAACAAAATTATGACAAAACTGATGCAGCAGCCCAAAGCTCATAAAGAACTTGGCAAAGGTGCATGCACCTCGCAATAAACCTTTTGTCTTAAGGCAACAAGGTAGTCTTCTTCATTTTCATGTTCCCCTTCAAGTTGTCTCTTCACTAGGTGGAGGTAGGGCCTGAACTTGTAAACTATTGCAATGCAAATATACAATACAAACATAACTAGATGACACATAAAACGAGCAGTTTCTTGTTCACCTCTTTTTATCCCCCTTTGCCAATTCAACAAATAAAAAGAGGCCTAAGAGGAAGGATAAGCACAGATTGTCAGATTCTCTCAATAGCTTCTGTAAACAATATCCTTTCACCCACAAAAAAAATCAGGGAAGATCGCCTATAAAAAGAGCTAATGCATAAACAAGTGGTCAACTTGCTCGTTTGCATTAAAAAGAAAGTCATGGAAATATGAACATACAATTCAGAAGCTTATTTGCAGCGACAGAATCCAACACCCATGTGGGTTTGACTACTGGAAGTCCCCTGCTAAATGACCTATATCAAATTCAAACAAATCTTAGAAGAAGAAAATGAAGAATACAAAAATAAGAAAGTGACAACCTGATGAACTTGGTTTTACAACTGACCTCAAATTCTTGACCTTGCTGTCAGGAAGATTACTACAGATTATATGCGTGACACGACGCCTAGAAAAATAATTTTCAAAACGGCCTCCATGCTTCAGCATATATCCTCGAAGTTCCTGATGAGTTGATGAGATCAATGAACTGTAAGAGAAACAACCCTATCTCTATGTGAAAAACTCTAGTAAAAATATGGAAACTAAGACGATAAGTCTACGCTCAAGGTATTGATTGCACTACAGATGGATGTTTGTATAATGGTTTACATGCAGATTCGGTAACTCTTCTTACACAAGTAGAAACTCTCAAGTCACGGAAAAGTAGAACACAAGTAATCATTTGTTTCGACAATTCAAAAGTTTGAGAAGGTTTTCTGTTGAAGAAAAAAATTTCGACATCAGGCGACTCATGATCTTTTAATTCTTAAAATTTCAAGCAATCATATTCCATTAATCCCCGTCATGAAAATAATGACTAGGAAGAAACCGTAAAGCATTAAACCTGACTGGAAGGAACTGTATATCCATCAACAAAAATGGAAACGCCATGAAATATAGGTTTTGAAGAATTTGGACCACTGTGAGAAGTGCTCGAGGCCTCCGCATCAAACTGCTCATGAAGCTTCTTATTCTTCACGGCCATGTAACTAAGCAAAGTTCAATGATAAGATCAGCAAATCGGCAGGGGCAACGCACCAGCAGCAATTCACATAGCATGCACTACACACATTCAAATCTAAAGAGAGAAGGAGGATCGCATTTATGAAGTAAAATTGTAAAAATAGAGCAGTTGATCTATAATTAACGCTTATAAAGTAACAAAAATAATACTATTTCTTTGTGATCAACACATTCTACTAGTGGCCGTCTTACTGATGATCACTTTATTCGAAGTCAACTCGAAGGAAAGCACTCTCCGCCCATTAAAACTGTTAAAATATTCAAGACTGTGTATAAAGATCCTAAATAATATTCACAAGATTGTCACCTAGCACAACATTAAAATTTCGCAAGATTACTGTAAACAAAGTTGAGTGAGAAGAAGATATTTACCTTCCAAAATTAGAGAAAGGTGAACTACTGAAGGCAGGACGAGAAGCAGAGTGAGAATTGGCGCCCCAGACGATGCCTAGGGTCTTCTGACTCGCCTTCCTCTTCTTGTTGCTTTGATTGCTGCTGTTACTCAGAGGGTTTGAAGTAATTGAATTTGAAGTTCGTTTCGAATTGGACCCAGAGTTCGCAGACCGTGATGGTTCCATTCTCGTCTTCGATTGCTCAGAGTTGTGGCACAGAAATTGAAACGTTGATCTGGTTGGGGGTTTCCAAAATAAAGCGGGAGATTAATATAGAGTGTTGAAACTTGAAACTAAACGCGGCTATTGGGTCGGTTAAGCCCTATCTTTTACCTTTACTTTTCCTTTTCCTTATCGGAGAGGGTGAGCCTTCGTGAGAACTTTTTTTTTTTTTTATAGTATACACCATTTATATTTTTACCTTGAAATATTATTTGTAAATTACTCTAAACTATATATTAAAAACAAAATTATCTATTAAGTTGAGATGTTACAATATCCTTAGAAAAATAGATAAGTTATTACTTCAAAAGTAATTCTATAAGTTGGCACATTATTTTAAAATATAATATTTCCCGTTTAATGCTCTTTTGCGTTTCTTTTTTCTTTTTCCTCCTCTTTCTCTTCTCTTTCTCATGAGTCGAGGGTCGATTGGAAACAACCTCTCTGCCCTTTCGGTTAAGGTTAAGTGTTTGGCTCAAAAAGTTATCATACACTTTATAAATACAAAACAGTATGTATAAGTTACGGGTAAATCATAGCAAATCGTAATAATCCATGAACCATGTAAAAGGAATGATAATAAACATTCAAGATTAGGAAAAGAAGCGTTAAAAACTTTTATTCGTGATATTGATTTGGTCTGCCTCTCCGTAAAGAGGTTCAGAGCCTTACAATGGTGTTTTATCTTCCCATGAGATGGGTACTTCCTGTCCCCTCTCTCTCTCTCTCTTTTTCTGGAGAATAGTGATGAAGAAAAAGCCCCCCTTCTAGGGTACATTCTTCTAGTATTATAGTTGTGAGCTTCGTGAGTAGGAAATAAGTGGTCGTGACCACACTGAGATTTCGACCCCATGGGGAGGCGGATAGGTCGTGCCTTTGTGGATCCTACTAAAAGAGGGTCGAATAATGTTATAAACAAGTGGTATGGCCGCTTATTAATTGGGGATTAGCTCAAGATGTGATTAACTTTGTTAATTGTCGTGGATCGGATTCTAACCCATACAGTTAGTTATCGAGGCCATGCCTCGGCCGAACTCGATGAACGAACTTCATCGATTGTAATCTGAACAGGGGGGTCGGCTGTTTCTTCGGTCGAGACCGAATTCTTTTTGGCGATGGCCCAAATCTTTTAGAATGTTGGTGTCATGTCATCACATTACCAGATTGTCGTACAGTCAGGACGGAGCACTTCTCTTTGGCGAATATATATAACATTTTTAACACACTTCAAGCGAGACCGAACTTCGTTATGTTCTGGTCTTCGCATTTTCTTGGGTTCGTATTTGTCGACGACGGGGGATGGGTCGTATGCGATGCGGCCGAGGGGGGTAAGCATGCGCCGGGTACTTTGCTAATAGCGTCCAGAATTTTGAAGGCTTACGGAGCACTCTCCAGCGTTCGCATGCCAATACGATTATTCCAACGGCGTGACGTTGGTGGATGGTCGAGAGGTCGCTTTATAGTTCTTGTCATAATGACGCATGCCTTGGTAGAATCAAACCGTTTTACGGTTGGTCATGTAGTTAATGGCGGATATTGGGTTTCACGAAAGCCATTTGTGTTGCCTATAAAGGTAGGTTGAGACATTCATTTATCATTACTTCATTGTTCATCTCAGAGCGGTTCTAAGGAAATTTTTTCATTCTGCTAATTCATCTTCTCCTTTCTTTTCCCGATTGTGATAACCTCCACCTTGCCCACCGAATTCTATTCCTTTCTCTTCAGTAGATCAACAATGGCAGGTAGTTCTTCACGCGATGCTCTTCCGATGGATTTGTCGGTATGTTCTTCGACAGCTGAAGGGGTACCTCAGGCAATGGAAGGTGCAGAGCAGATAGAGACCGGAGAAGTTCCGTCAGTTGACGAGATAGTTCCTCAGCCCGGAGGTCCGGCGATTGATTTTATCGTCGATGATGGAGAGGACCCGGTGGATGAATCCTTGTTAATGGGGGAGATTGGAATGGCCCGATTACGAGAATAGGGGGTCATTCCTACCCATGCAGACATCATCCTCCCTAAAAGTGAGGAGAGGGTCAACACCGACCGCAGGGGATACTCGTCTTTTATGCATATCCCTTCAGGTTAGGGTTTAAGATTCCGCTCCCAATTCTGGTGGCGGATTTTTGTCGTTACTATGGGGTGTGCCCGTGTCAGCTCACTCATTCTCTCTACAAATTACTAGCGATGTTTATGAAGTATGGGGAACTGGACGATAGGGTGGTCACGCTGCAATACATGCTCAACCTTTACGCTCCCTAGAGAGTTCGTGGCACCATACTTCGGGCGGGTCCTCGTGGTTCGAGGGGCCTGACTGCGGTGCTGGACGATGAGGTCGACCCCCGCCTTTTTGAGCACTCCTTTTATTTCAGGACCGATCTTTTAGTGGCGTGCCCCACTGGGTTCCGGAGGCTTGGAACCATGCACGTAAGTTATTTTATTGTCGTATTCTTTCTTCTTCCTTTTCTTATGTCTTGCATTCGTGAGTACTGACTCGTGTCAGTTTTGTATCCGAAAATTCGCCACCAGCTCTGTTAGCTGGGATACGCAGGTGCGTTGAGGTCGTGGTCCCTCATACCGAGGGGGTTCGTATGTGGGTGTCTTTCCTGGAGAGACATGGTCGCAGGCCTGCTTCAAGTGAGAAATTGGATTCTACTTTTGTTCGTGTTTTGGTTTGGCTTTATTTACCGATTTTGCTTTTCTGGGATAGGGAGGGCACATTGTGGCAGGGCTCCTGAGTTGGCCTTTCGGCGACCGGGTGCAGTTGCTTGGCTTGTTGTAGCACTAGTACCCCACCGCGTACCGAGGGCAGCATTAGTTGAGTCTTCGGTGGCTCCTTCCCCACCACGGGCTGCCCTTCGGGATGAAGGGCTGTCGGGGGTTGTGTGCCTTAGGGACGAATCACCTTCAGGCGTGGAGGAGGAGGAAAGGTCGCTGATCAGGCGTAGGGTCGTGTTCACGCCGGCTTCTACTAGGGTAATTAACTTGGACTCCCCTCCAGCGGATGCGGAAGGGGGTAGGACCGCGGCGCCTGCCCTTGAGGGCGAACAAATAGTGGGGGTTGCCCCGGCTGGCTTAGGTCATAATGATACCATCACTTCGGCAACTCAGTTAGTAACTCCCGTCCCTGAGACATGGGGGAAGTTCCTCAGCGATTGCTGAGGTTGGTGAGCCAAGCGTCCCGTTGGCGGTTGTGACGGAAGGAGGAAGAGATGTTGCAGGAGAAGAGTTTGAATCCTAATCTGATTTGGACCCTGAGGACATCCGCATGTTCCGGGAAGGCTTCACAAATTCGGTCGTGCACACATAGGGAAGATCTCACCTCATCGAGGTCCCCACAGATTTAAACTTATTGCTCCAAGGCTCGAGTCTGGTGCTACAATTTGGGATGCTATGCTCGGAAGCTGAGAACGCGTCATTGAGGGACATAACGGATATCGAGCTGATGAATAAGGTGGCCGTAATGGGCTTGAGGGTACGTAATCGAATGTTGGTTTACTTCTTCTTTGCCTTGTTTTACTTTCCATTCTAACCGTTGCCTTTGTTTTGTAGTCTTATTTGCTGGAGGTGGAGAGCATCCGTCGAGCTAACGTCCGTTTGGCAGTATTTTTGCGGGTGTTGGAGAGGTATTGCTGCTACCAGGATCGATACCGGGAGATAAGCGTGCGCTTGTGAAAGAAAGATCGTGCGCTTGTGAAACGATCCAAACAAGTGGCGGAATTAGGTGGAGGGGAGGGGCTTCAACAGAATCCTCGACGTTGAAAAATTATACTGTGTAAATAGGGTAAAAACAAATTTTTTAGTTATATATAACCAATAAAGGAGCACCTAAAAGTGGCCTAGTGGTCAATAAAGTGGATTAGAATCATGAGGTCTCAGGTTCAATTCCCCGCTGAGACAAAAAATACGAGATGATTTCTTCCCATCTATCCAAGCCTTGGTTGATAGAGTAACCCAGTACCTATTGCTAGTGGGAGGTAGCAAGTACCCCGTGGAATTAGTCGAGGTGAGCGCAAGCTAGCCCAGATACCACGGTTATCAAAATAAATAAAGGGGGTCCAAAAGTTGCTTTAGGTCTCAAATTCGAAAATCAAAAATCACATTCAAGTATTTTTTGAATCCCCTTATATACATTTCTGCCTCCACTACCACTGATCCAAACAACAAAGATCGTCTTATGAGGCGTATGAAGGCTTATTTCATCATTGTTCTAGGCAATGTATTTACCAAAAGCACCCAAAAAAGGACAAGGAAGAAAGAAGTAGAAAAGAGAGCTCTCAAGAGTCCCTTTAGTTATTATCTAAGAACTTTGTCACCAGCTGTTGTGGAAAATGTCACAAAGTTAAAGGTTAATGAAGGGAGAAGCCTATATGAATCTTCGAAGACCTAGTACCTATCGTAAGTTTCTGTTGGGCAGTACAGCTCAACCAAGACTCAGGCTATGCGCCTTCGCCTCCAAAAATTGTTTAAATTCAACTACGGTTGAACCAAGACTCAGGCTATGCGCCTTCGCCCATAAATTCAAGTAGGGTTGAACCAAGACTCAGGCTATGCGCCTTCACCTCCAAAAATTGATTAAAATCAACTACGGTTGAACCAAGATTTAGGCTATGCGCCTTCGCCAATAAATTCAACTATGGTTGAACCAAGACTCAAGCTACGCGCCTTCGCCTTCAAAAACTGATAAAGTTCAACAACATCTGAACTGTGACTCGGGCTATATACCTTCGCCACCAAATTCAATGAGTTCGGCCTCGATCGAACGATAAGTTCAAATGCTATCGCCCTCAATCTTAACGTGTTCTGGCCATAGCTGAACCAAAACTCTGACTGAGCTCCTTCACCGTTATACTAAGCGAAAACACAATCAAATCAAGCCACGGGTTAAGCACCCTCACCGTCCAAGTAAGTACGCCCAACTCGAACTAAAATTAGAGACACCTAAAGTTTGGCCTCGGTCGTACTACGAGGCCACGTTTTCATTTTCATGGCTAGTAGCCCGACCGTGCCCGAACTTGGACTAAGGCTAAACGCCACCACCCCCAAATGGCGGTTCCAACTCGATCACCCCGAGTCAAAAAGGAAAAGTCGCCAATAATCAAAAACTGACACACCTACCGAAGTCAAACTCAAAAACAACCACCCCTTCAAACGCATGCAAAGAAAAACCCAAAAAAAGGGAGGTGCAAAACAAATACAAGGCAAATAACGGAAGGCAGATTCCTTTTATTCATAAAACAATTGCGGGTCATTCCTACTTACACCCGGCCGAAAGACGATCAATGAAAAAGAAAAAAGAGAACAAACAAAAAAAACACAACAACAAACGCCAAACAGCGAAAAGAAAAAGGAAGAATACTTCTCTTCTACTCAGCGCCATCCGCGCTCCCACCTGCGCCATCATCGGCCCCTAGCGTCGCCGCATCAAAACCACAGTCCATACAGGCCTCCCGAGCCTTTTGGCGCGCTCCCCTATAAAGTAGCTTTGGTCATGATATCGGCTTTCCATAGATTTTTATATACGTCCTGTTGGGCCTCGGCATAAACCTAAAGCTCACGAGCATGCCAGAGGAAGCGGCCTGCTCCCGAAGACGCTGGTTTTCCTCCTCTAGGAACGCAACCTGCCCCGCTGCAGCCTGAGCATCCCGCTCAAGGATACTTATCCACTCCTCGAGGCTCGCCTCCTTGAAGGCGGTATCGGCCCTTACCAGCCACAACTGGGACTCGCCAGCGCGGACAGCCCCTGTAACGCCTTAGCCCTTGTCGAGGCATCATCCAGCTGGATCTTCAAGGCCGCAACCTCTCCCTCCAGTACAACCACCTTCTCACCCCAATATATCGTGGTTGTTATTTAGTAATTGACCATCTATGAATATTTATATGAATGTGAATCCACTTTCGTCTTTCTACGGAACCAATCTTATACTAGGACGCATGCGGCCTCCGTTACCTTGGCCAGGCACCAACGCTCGCACTCGACTGTGGCCCTCCTTCTAGCCTCGAGCTCCTCGCGTTCTAACGAAGCTGCTCTTCAAGGGCGCTCATCCGGCCAAGTGTTTGTTTCGCTTGAAGCTCCCGCCTCGCCAATTCCTTAACCAGGGCCCGGCTACGGGGATCATTCCTCAAGCGCACACGCATCTCCCTGTACTTATCCCGGTAGTGGCGATACTTCTCCAGCACCCCTAAAAACACTACCGAGCAAACGTTAGCTCGGCGGATGCTCTCCACCTCCAGCAAGTACGACTGCGAAACAGAGACAACAGTTAAAAGGGGAATATAAAACAAGGTAAAGAATGGACAAACCAATATAAGAATACTTACCCTCAAGCCCATCACAACCACCTCGTTCATAAACCCGATATCTGTGACGTCTTTCGGTGACTCATTCTCCACCTCTAAGCACAACAGCCCGAACTGCGACACTAAACTCGAGCCTTTGTGTAGTATATTCGAGTCCGTGGGAACCTCAATGAGGTGTGACCTCCCCTCCACACGAACGGACACCTTTGTAAAGCCGTCTCGGAATATGCGGACGTCCTCAGGGTCTAAATCCGATTCGAACCCGGACCCTTCTCCCACGGCCTCTCCTCCCCCTCCTGCCACAACCGTTGTAAGGCCCCGTAAATGTTTTTGTGCATAAAACCTAGTAGCTGTGGTGTCATGGTCCGAATAATGTGTTAGGTATGCGTAGAATTCTTCGCGGCGAGCTAGCTCGCCGCGGTTCGGACCCTTGGTAATAATTCAAGTTTCAAAAATGTAAAGAGTCAATTTTTCCATAAAAGTGTCGATTCTGCGGTCAAGAATGCGACCGCAGATCTGCTATACGGACCGCATTCCTGCCGCAGAGCTTAACAGAAGGTTTACAAAAATTGGTGTTGAGAATGCGGTCGATATGCGATTGCAGAATGGATTTGCGGACCGCAGATCTACCGCATAAATTCTTGAAGTTTTTTGAGTGTCAAATCTGCAGTGCACTCTGCGACCGCAGATCAAGAATGGGGACCGCATTTTGGTCACATTCCGTAACAGAACTTGTGTAAATTTTGAGGCAATTCCGCGGTCTTGTTGCGGACCGCATGTCGATTCTGCGATCGCAGATGCGACCGCAGAATTGACCCGGCCCAGAAATTTTATAAAATTCAACCCGACCTCTTCTTTAATATAACGCCTTTCTCCTTAATTTTATCATATATTCTTACCAAAATTAGAGAGAGAAGACAGGGATTTTAGAGAGAGAAGTCTTTCATCCTCAAAGATTGTTCCAACTACTTAGTTCAAAGGATTCTAGGGCAAAGATTCAACTTCCCCAAATCATATCAAGGTAAAAAACCTAGCTATTTTCTCTAATTTTCAGTTTTAAAATGGGTAAGGAGAGGGTTGCATATAATAGCTTTTGGAAATAGAATTTTACACTCATGCATGATTATTGAACTTGAGTTTTAGTAAAGAGGAAGTGAATAGGCGTATGAGTCTACAAAATAAGGTCGGCAAAGATAGGATAGCTTGGGTAAGCATAAAGTAGGAAGTTAACAGAAGAAAACTCGATACCAGGTATGTATGGCTAATTTTGATTCTTGTAAAATCGCTCATATGTGTGAAATTTGTTTGGTTCGTGTTAATTTGACAAATTGTGTGAAATTCTTGATGTTGTTGTTGGATATTCAAATTTGCTGTTGAACTATGAGTGATGTAGTATGGGATATGAACCGGAAGACAAATGAGAGTTAAATTTGGTAATTAATTGTGAATAATGGTTATGATGGTATATATGGTACCTTGTGGAAAAGAAACGAAACACTTGAGGTGTGGTAAGTTGTTGAACATAACAGTACGAACATTCTCGATTTTGGAAACATTGCAATTTGGTTGTGTTATTGGTTTGAGAAGTAATTGAGAACATGAACCAATTTGTAAGTTGTTTATTTGAACTTGTTGTAATTGTGTGTCGTGCCTTATCTGCTGTTTGTGATTGTTGTGTTTGAAACTGTACGGTGGGATCGGGTTGCGCGCTGCAACATGAAGAAATAATGTGTGGGTTGGGGTAATAAGGGTGGCCGAGGTAATAAGGGTGGACGAGGTAATAAGGATGGAAAGCGATCGAAATCGCAAATGAAATTGATACAAAATCATTGACATGAAATTGTGAAAGGAGACATGAGGAGAGTTTGCAACCTGTGGGGCACTGATTGTCTCTTTGTTTGACTACTTGTGATTTATGTGGTTGATTTGTTGTTGTTCTACTTGTTGGCCGTAAACGTGCTTCGTGTTGAGACTTATATGAAATGGGTAAAAGGTGGAAAACATGGTTAGCTGGCTTAATTGATTTCTTGATGTAATTTATTGGCTGTCTTGTCATCGTGATTCTTGTTTAACGGCTTGAGTTTACTTGGGACAAAGTTTGTCCATACATACCAATACAATTCAAGTGTACTGACATCCCTTTTGCTGGGGACGCTACATTCGTATTATAATTGTAGGTGGATCAGTAGCAGGCACTTCAGCTCATCGGCAGTATTATCCTTCATCCTTCACTGCCCACGTTGTTGAGCCCCTTTCTTCCTCGGGGCCCTGTGTGGTTCACACCACTTTTGTTTAGACTTCATTTTGGTTTTGTAAGGTATAGCCGAAGCCTTGTTACCGGCAAGTATTGTATTCCCTTTTGTATCCTAGGGGCTCTGTAGACAGGTAAACTGTGGGATTCCAGTCTTATGTATATATCATGTTGGGCGTTGTAAAAACTGTAAGCTGTTAATGAATAACTTGTATGGTTATGTTTGTATATTGTGAAACCAGTTATAATTGGTAAGATATTTGGTTAATGATAAACAGTCAGCATAGGGGTAACGCGTGGGAATGAAAGGCACCCAGGTCCGCTTGACCGGGGCTACCCGGTCAGGCGCCGTTCATGTCCCTCGATTTGGGGCGTGACAACCGCCAACGAGACGGTCAGACCACCAACTTCAACAATTATAGAGGAGCTTCGCCCCGTCTCAATTATGGGGGTCGCCGATCGAGCCGTTGAAGGGGCAGTATCTTCAAATGCAGGAAAAGTTTCTTCTTTTTTCAAAGATTTTAAAATTATTAAGCCAAGAGCAACTCTAGTTTCCATGATTTAAAGTTATTTAAGTTATGCTTCAAATGGAAATAAGAGTAAAGATTGGGAAATCAATAGAGATCATAAAATAAGTTAGCAAACGAATGGGCCTCGAGGTAGCTTAGGTAAGAACTGAAAGAAGATTCATTGACAAAACTTTACACTGTGACTGTTTGTAACATTATACTAGAAACATAATCTGATCCGAATAAAAAAAAAGGGAAGTTCTATTATTGTGGTATACCAGCCACCTGTTATGGAACTTCCAGTTCTAATCGGAGCATATAGATACGTAAATAGATTTGTATGAGACCAAAAACAAATCACTGCTTAAGTGGAAAGATTACATCTACAAAAGATACCTTAAGGTAAATCATCATATTTTTATCTAAGAAAAATAAAAGAAATACAAGGGTAAAAACAAGGAAATTGAAAGAAACCTTGGCCAGTGCTCAATTCCTGCTGATGCTAAGTTTTGAAGAGCTCCTCATTCTCCACCCTATAAGTGGAAACAAAAATTGACCAAAATACATGTGCTGCCAAACCAGCAGAAACAAGATAAATACCAAAAGAAAAAAAGACCTTGTTTAGTAAATGACAACAATCAAAGATCTATTTCCCTTTACTCAAATAATCACACTGTTTTATTATTTTGTCCAGGAAAAATGACGATTTTGTTTCGTAGTCCATTTTATATGATGTTGTTTTTAATAGGAGATTAATGAGATCATATATATACAATACCAAATCATTTCCATTAGTTACTTCATTATAAAGTCTCAAAATACACACTTATATATTGTTTTACTCAAAAGTTGTTTGAATACTTTTGAACAAATCAATCAATGTAAATAGAGGGACAATCGGAATCAATGGTAATATATATTGAAGATTGATCGTCGGGTTAGTATATATAGATTATCCTTATAAGAGGATGATAAAATTCAATCAAGTATCAAGAACAAATGAGCAGTAGAAATGTTGATAAAAGAGAGAAGAGTGATAGAGAGAGAAGGTTGTATTAAACAATGATCGATCCCTACAAATGGGGGGAGACCCTTCTTTATATAGGGAAGTGGTCCCATCGCCCAACTATTACATCACCGCTAAGATATTACAAGTATATCGGAAATATAAAAAGGGAGAGGTTGGGGACGTCCACCTAGACATGTCCGCCGGCTCGACATTTTAAGGGCGGGACTGTATCCCTCTTGGCGTACGGCCATAAGGGAGGACGTCCCCGAATGTCGCCGTCCTCATGAGGAGGCGTCCCTATCCCGCACTTCATCCAGACCGGCCACGTGTATATACAAAATAGTCATACTTTGCGTCTGATTTGTCCTCATACAGATAGTCCCTCCGCTTATTGGAGATGTGCTCGAGGCGTGTCTGCGATGGGCGGATAGATCCAGCCCACATTGGGTCCTGTGAACACGCGCATATGTGGCACGCTCTTTTGAACCGTCGCATGTTGACGACGTACATCATAATTACTATTTTTTTCAATGCTGGTCATAAAACGATTTGACGTTTCGGTTTTCTGCCTCTTTTTCGGTGTAAAAATCCTTCGAATTTCGTGCAATGGCTTATTGTAAATAGAGGACAGTTTCAATACTATCCACTCTTTTAGATCATCAAAACCCCTTGTCTCTTAACTTCTCATTTTCACATATCCGGCAATCCATCCCTTTGTTCTTAGCATCCTTGCTACCATCTTCTTAGAACATCCAGTTAGTAACTCAACAAAACATAAAAACTGGCTAAAGGTAGTCGTCGTCGGGAACCAGAAGAGGATGAGACTGGCTCCGGGGCTTCCCGGCGGTCGAAGGGTAGCAAGAAGGTCAAAAAACCTGTTGTCCCGTTAAAGGAAGACAATCTCCTTCCTCGTGATCTGAGTGTAAGGAAGGACTTTTCCACATCGGTGGAGTCCTCTGTATGGGAGAGATCCACGTACACTATGGGCCAACTTCATGACCTCAGGGTATCATGCCATGTGTCGGAGGAGGTAGAGACGCGTGTGGCCGGGAACAACCTTGTCTACGTACACCGGCCGAGGTTATGTGCCATCCACGAGTACCCCTTCATAATAGGGTGCGGACTTCCCATTTAGCCTTCGGCGGAGGCACTATGCCGATTCTACAACATCTGCCCGGCCCGGCCCATCTTATTTCGTATACGTGGAAGATCTGCCGGATCTTGATGACGTATGCGGGGAGGGCTGGCATGGACGTCTCCATCCACCATCTACTGCAGATGTTCAGTCCCGACTATATGAGGGGCAAGATGATGCAGTTGAAGAATCGCGGAACAAAGGGCTTAGTCGTCAAGGCGGACGATAAGCCCAACCGCCAATTCTGGATGAAATATTTCTATATTCGTACCTCAGATTTGGTGGCGGACGCGACCGATT
Organism: Nicotiana noctiflora; assembly: GCA_032618575.1. Lineage (NCBI taxonomy): Eukaryota > Viridiplantae > Streptophyta > Magnoliopsida > Solanales > Solanaceae > Nicotiana > Nicotiana noctiflora. The sequence goes on along the minus strand of JASVEL010001373.1, from coordinate 126,851 downwards.
TTCCGGAGGTGTGGAATGATAACTGTAAGTATTAACTTGTTTTTTCTGTGTTTTTGTATATTGCTCATCGTCACGCCGTTTTTCAGACGCTAACACTCTTTATTTATTTTTTATACGTAGTGGGAACGCGCACGCCTCAACCTGTCCTCGGCATAAGAGCGTGGGTGAGGCAACTGATCCTCTACGCCGAAGAGTGCAGGACGTGGGCTACCTTCACTCTGAAATACGACCTTCCAAGTATGGTCTCGACTTACTGGTTCCCTTCTCTCTTTTTCTTTTATTTTAGGCGTCGCCACAACTGACGTTTTATCTTATCTTTCTGTAGCTCGGAACGTGACGCGGAGACGAAGACGTCATGCCGCCAGTCCCCCCTCTTCGGAAACCGAGCTCGTGGTCTCCGTCAGGCAGGATCTTCCTGAAGTCGCCCAGCCCGAAGAGGGCCGGGCGGACGTAGTCGCATCCGGCAACGGAGCTGCCGAGGTCGCCGACTCGGATCTTGCCCGTGCCATCCGGGAGTCTTTATTGGCCGACACTCCCGGACCTTCCCATTCCATGCCCGAGCCGGCTATTGACCAGGCGTCCGGGGAGAACATAGGACCCTCGTCCCTCCCTATTGAAGAGGGCACTCCGGCGGATGATGAACTGGAGGAGTGGAAGAGACGCAGACTGCTCCTTAGGAAGGGAGTGGTCGTGGAACAAAGGAAGGCGGTAACTTGCCGTCCCGAATCGAGGTCGATCTTGCTGGGCGACGCCATCAGGCCGGTGAGGCCCAGGTTTTGAGTGCAGCTAAGGCGGATGCTACTCCTCCCAATGCCGAGGGCGAAAGCATACCAGCTGCCGCCGCTGAGACCACAGACGTGAGGGTAACTACCGTTGAGCCAACCTCCGGACCCGCGGACGTTCCGCCGTTAAAAGACGTTGAGGCGGCCCCTGAGCCAGCGGATGTGCCGTCGCGGGAGCAAGCTGGAGTGAGCATGCTGGAGGCGGGTCATAGCCGTCGGATTATGATTCTGACAGGTTATAACCTGCTTCTGGAGAGTGAGCAGGCCGCGACGGATTTTGCCCTATTGTGCGGGGCTGCCGAAGCGGAGTTGCTGAAGTCGGTAAGCGACAGAGACTTGTCTCGCCGAGTTGCCGGTGCCACCCTGCAGGTATGACTTGATATTTTGTTCGTTTTGCTTTTCTTTTGTTTTGAGGTTTTAAATCCCCTTCAGAAGGCATCGAAGAAATACAAGGAGTCCTGCGAGAAACACAAGGCGCTCTTGAACTGCTTTTCCCAGGACCCGGGTTTTCGCCTCCTCCGAGAGAGCGTACAGTCGCTGGAGGAACAGTTGCGCAAGCAGACGGCCTAAATTGAAAAGGCGGATGCTGACCTGCTGACTGCAGTGACTCGGAACACTGAGCTAAAGAGACTTCTCCAACAGCGGGAGGGGGAGCTGGATTTGGGCCGCGTAGCAATAATGGAGGCGAGTGAGCTACGTGCCAATGTCGACGCCTTATCGGCTGAGCTTCAAGATGTTTCGGCTCAAGCGGCGGTTGCTCGTCAAGCGGAGGCCGTTGGCCCAGTTGGAGACGTGCCTCGCGAAGCCCAGGATATGTTGGTATATGCAGAGGCGAGGCGAACTATGTTCGAAGAGCTGCTGGTCGCTGGCAGAGCTACCGAGGCAGAAGTCGACGAGCAGCGCCGTCTGGTCAGGACAGCTCGTGAAGCCTGTGGCTACGACCCTGATTCCTCAGTTCAGACGGGCAGCTCCTTTGCTGATGTGGATCAGCTGGGCACCGGGTCCTGGATCGAGAGGATATTCCGGGATGACGGTGAGGACGGCGCTGATGGGGCTGAAGGAGACGGCGGAGGCTTTGGTAGTTGAATAGGGCTTATGTACACTTGTAATTTGTAGCCTCCCCCCTTTGTAATCGTGTAATCATATTTCAATAAAGAAACCTTTTGTGTTAATTTCTCTAATCTTCCTTCTTTGTTTTTACTTTCGTACTGTCGGGGTCGACCTTAGTCTCCAATTTATATGGCGAAAGCCCCTTTACCCGAGTTCATCCTTAAACTGGGGCGAACCCATACTTTGACGTCGAAGGCACTTAGCCTGAGTCCCAGTTTGGGCGAGGTCGGGCTTATACGTCTTGCGCGGCCGTCCTCTCGACCTTTCGTTTTGCTTCGGAGAGACCGTACCATTATCTTTTAGTCGTTAATGCCTTAGGCTTCCATTTCTCCTGGAGGAGGCCGTAGCCTTCTCCTTTATATGTTTTTGGCCATCGCCATTTGTTTCGTCTGGAGGAGGCCGTAGCCTTCTCCTTTAGAAGTTTTAGGCATTAGCCATTTGCTTCACCTGGAGGAGGCCGTAGCCTTCTCCTTTAGATGTTTAGGTCTTAGCCATTTGTTTCATCTGGAAGAGGCCGTAGCCTTCTCCTTTAGACGTTTTAGGCCTTAGCCATTTGTTTCATCTTGAGGAGGCCGTAGCCTTCTCCTTTAGATATTTAGGCCTTAGCCATTTGTTTCATCTGGGGGAGGTCGTAGCCTTCTCCTTTAGACGTTTTAAGCCTTATCCATTTGTTTCATCTGGAGGAGGTCGTAGCCTTCTCCTTTAGATGTTTTAGGCCTTAGCCATTTGTTTATTATGTCTGTAGCCTTTCATACATTGGAGACGGCTGTAGCCTTTCATATATGGTCGTAGCCCTTCATTCATTGAAGATGGTCGTAGCCTTTCATACATTGGAGATGGTCGTAGCCCTTCATTCATTGGAGATGGCCGTAGCCTTTCATATATTATGGTCGTAGCCTTTCATATATTATGGTCGTAGCCCTTCATTCATTGGAGATGGCCGTAGCCTTTCATACACTGGAGATTGCCGTAGCCTTTCATACATTATGGCCGTAGCCCTAGTCCCTATGATGTGCTATTCGTGTCGGACGGTACGCTTGGCGCATCAAATTAATTTTTCAAGCGATTACGGACATCTCCTTTGTCGCCTCATTAAAAACCTCTCCAGGAAACCCAACTGGAACAAAACCCCACGGGGGGAAAGAGAGTACGGCTTGGGGGGTGTCTCTTAGAAGTGGAAACGCTTGAGGTGTGAGATATTCCAGTTATTTTGGAGTATCTTTCCATCCATGGTCTCCAGTTTGAAGGAGCCCTAGTCTGCTGCTGCGATGATTTTGTAGGGTCCGTCCCAATTGGTTCCCAACTTCCCCTCGTTGGGATCCTTGAATGCTAGTGTTTTGGCTTTTAGCACGTAATCGCCTGTCTTGAGTGGACGAATTTTTGTCATTTTGTTGTAGTATCTCTCGACCTGCTATTTCTGCGCCACTAGCCTGATGTGGGCCATTTCTCTTCTTTTTTCGGCCTCGTCCAAGTCTTGTAGTCAGCTTGTGTCGTTCTTATCTCCGCTTATGTGTGAGTATCTGAGACTCGGTTCGCCGACTTCAACCGGTATGACGGCGTCGGTCCCGTAGACTAGTGAGTAGGGAGTTTCTCTATGGAGGATTTGGGGGTTGTTTTATGTGCCCATAATACTTCTGGTAGCAGCTCAAGCCACAATCCCTTGGCGTCTTCAAGTTTCTTCTTCAGGATGTTTAATATAGTCCTGTTGGATGATTCCGCTTGGCCGTTGGCGGCTGGGTGATATGGCGTTGAGAGTATTCTTTTGATGTGCCATTTGTCGAAAAAGTCGGTTGTCATTTGTCCTATGAACTGTCGTCCGTTGTCGCACGTTATTTCCTTGGGGATGCCGAAGCGGCATATGATGTTCTTCCAGATGAAGGCTATGACTTCTTGCTCGCAGATTTGGGCGTAGGCGCCTGCTTCTACCCATTTAAAAAATAGTCAGTTAAAACTAACAAAAAACGTACCTTTCCTCGTCCGGGAGGCAGCGGTCTGACTATATCCATCCCCTATTTGAATTATTACGACTCGCAATGATTGGCCCGTAATTTATGTATGTTTTGTATTCATAAAGTGCATGGTAACTTTTAATTCAAAACAATTTGGCGCCATTTTTGGGGCTTTTCAAGCAAGATCCGTAGTTCTTCCTGAAACCAAAAGAAAAGGGGACGTCAGAAAGAAACAAAAATAACCCAACTCGAGCAAGCCCTCTCTCTCTCTCCGATGGGGAACAAGAAGTCCCCCCTAAGGGAGGATCCCTACGAAGCATCCCCCACACTCCCGATATGGGCCCCGACCAAAAACAGGCGCATGGATATCCCGAGCCGAGAGCCACTTCAAAGCAACCCACATGCCTCGATTGGGAAGATAACGCATTACTTCTCACAGTCTCGAACCAAAATCTAGCTTCGACACTCAACACCCCCAACGTCGGGAGCCAGGCTATGCGTCTTCGCCAATAAATTCAACTACGGTTTAACCAAGATTCAGGCTATGCGCCTTCACCTCTAAAACTGATAAAGTTCAACAACAGTTGAACTGGGACTCGGGCTATGTGCCTTCGCCAATAAATTCAACTACGGTTGAACCAAGACTCAGGCTATGCGCCTTCGCCAATAAATTCAACTACGGTTGAACCAAGGCTCAGGCTATGCGCCTTCGCCGATAAATTCAACGATGAATGAACCAAGACTCAGGCTATGCGCCTTCACCAATATATTCAACTACGGTTGAACCAAGACTCAGGCTATGCGCCTTCACCTCCAAAAATTGATTAAATTCAACTACGGTTAAACCAAGACTCAGGTTATGCGCCTTTGCCAATAAATTCAACTAAGGTTGAACCATGACTCAGGCTATGCGCCTTCGCCGATATATTCAACTATGGTTGAACCAAGACTCAGGTTATGCGCCTCGCCAATAAATTCAACTACGGTTGAACCAAGACTCAGGCTATGCGCCTTCGCCAATAAATTCAACTATGGTTGAACCAAGACTCAGTCTATGAGCCTTCGCCAATAAATTCAACTACGGTTGAACCAAGACTCAGTCTATGTGCCTTCACCTCCAAAAATTGATTAAATTCAAGTGAACTGGGACTCAAGCTATGCGCCTTCGCCAATAAATTCAACTATGGTTGAACCAAGACTCAGGCTATGCGCCTTCGCCTCCAAAAATTGATTAAATTCAACTACGGTTGAACCAAGACTCAGGCTATGTGCCTTCGCCAATAAATTCAGCTACGGTTGAACCAAGACTCAGGCTATGCGCCTTCGCCAATAAATTCAACTACGGTTGAACCAAGACTTAAGCTATGCGCGTTCGCCTCCAAAAATTGATTAAATTCAATTACGGTTGAACAAAGACTCGGGCTATGTGTCTTCGCCAATAAATTCAACTATGGTTGAACCACGACTCAGGCTATGCACCTTCGCCAATAAATTTAACTACGGTTGAACCAATACTCAGGCTATGCGCCTTCGCCTCCAAAAATTGATTAAATTCAACTATGGTTGAACCAAGACCCATGTTATATGCCTTCGCCAATAAATTTAGCTACGGTTGAACCAAGACTCAGGCTATGCGCCTTCGCCAATAAATTCAACTACGGTTGAACCAAGACTTAGGCTATGCGCGTTCGCCTCCAAAAATTGATTAAATTCAATTACGGTTGAACAAAGACTCAGGCTATGTGTCTTCGCCAATAAATTCAACTATGGTTGAACCACGACTTAGGCTATGCACCTTCGCCAATAAATTCAACTACGGTTGAACCAATACTCAGGCTATGCGCCTTCGCCTCCAAAAATTGATTAAATTCAACTATGGTTGAACCAAGACCCAGGCTATGCTCCTTCGCCAATAAATTCAACTATGATTGAACCAAGACTCAGTCTATGCGCCTTCACCAATAACTTCAACTACGGTTGAACCAAGATTCAGGCTATGAGCCTTCGCCTCCAAAAATTGATTAAATTCAACTACAGTTGAACTGGGACTCAAGCTATGCACCTTCGCCAATAAATTCAACTACGGTTGAACCAAGACTCAGGCTATGCGCCTTCGCCTCCAAAAATTGATTAAATTCAACTACTGTTGAAGACTCAGACTATGTGCCTTCGCCAATAAATTCAGCTACGGATGAACCAAGACGTAGGCTATGCACCTTCGCTAATAAATTCAACTACGGTTGAACCAAGACTTAGGCTATGCGCGTTCGCCTCCAACAATTGATTAAATTCAATTACGGTTGAACAAAGACTTAGGCTATGTGTCTTCGCCAATAAATCCAACTATGGTTGAACCACGACTCAGGCTATGCACCTTCGCTAATATATTCAACTACGGTTGAACCAATACTCAGGCTATGCGCCTTTGCCTCCAAAAATTGATTAAATTCAACTATGGTTGAACCAAGACCCAGGCTATGCGCCTTCGCCAATAAATTCAACTATAGTTGAACCAAGACTCAGGCTATGCGCCTTCGCCCATGAATTCAACTACGGTTGAACCAAGACTCAGGCTATGCGCCTTCACCTCCAAATATTGATTAAATTCAACTACGGTTGAACCAAGACTAAGGCTATGCGCCTTCGCCAATAAATTCAACTACGATTAAACCAAGACTCAGGCTATGCGCCTTCGCCTCCAAAAATTGATTAAGTTCAACAACAATTGAACTGGGACTCAGTCTATGCGCCTTCGCCAATAAATTTAACTACGGTTGAACCAAGACTCAATGTACGCGCCTTCGTCTTCAAAAACTGATAAAGTTCAAAAACATCTGAACTGGGACTCAATCTATACACCTTCGCCACCAAATTTAATGAGTTCAGCCTCGCTCGAACGATAAGTTCAGACACTCGCGCCCTCAAACTTAACGAGTTCTGGCCATAGCTGAACCAAAACTCTGACGGAGCTCCTTCACCGTTACACTCAGCAAAAACTCAATCAAATCAAGCCACGGGTTAAGCACCCTTGCCGTGCAAGTAAGTACGCCCAACTCGAACTAAAATTAGAGACACGTAAAGTTGGGCCTCGCTTGAACTACAAGGCCACGTTTTCATGTTCACAGCTAGTAGCTCGACCGTGCCCGAACTGGGACTAAGTCTAAATGCCACCACCCCCAAACGGCGGTTCCAACTCGATCACCCTGAGTTAAGAAGGAAAAGTTGCCAACAATCAAAAACTGACACACATACCGAAGCCAAACTCAAAAGCAACCACCCCTTCAAACGCATGCAAAGAAAACCCCAAAAAAGGGAGGTGCAAAACAAATACAAGGGAAATAACGGAAGGCAGATTCCTTTTATTCATAAAAATTTTGCGGGTCAGTCCTACTTACACCCGGCCAAAAGAAGATCAATGAAAAAGAAAAAAGAGAACAAACAAAAAAACCACAACAACAAATGCCAAACAACGAAAAGAATAAGGAAGAATACTTCTCTCTACTCAGCGCCATCCGTGCTCCCACCTGCGCCTTCATCGGCCCCTAGCATCGCCGCATCAAAACCACAGTCCATACAGGCCTCCGGAGCCTTTTGGCGTGCCCCCTCGAAAGTAGCTTGGATCATGATATCGGCCTTCCAAAATTTTTATATACGTCCTACTGGGCCTCAGCATAAACCCAAAGCTCACGAGCATGGCCAGAAGAAACGGCCTGCTCCCAAAGACACTGGTTTGTTTTCCTCCTCCAGGAACGCAACCTGCCCCGCTGTAGCCTGAGCATCCCGCTCAAGGATACCTATCCTCTCCTCGAGACTAGCCTCCTTTAAGACGGTATCGGCCCTTACCAGCGACAACTGGGACTCGCCAGCACGGACATCCCCTGTAACGCCTTAGCGCTTGTCGAGGCATCATCTAGCTGGCACTTCAAGGCCACAATCTCTCCCTCCAGTACAGCCACCTTCTCGCCCCATACCGATGCGGCCTCCGTTACCTTGGCCAGACACCAACGCTCGCACTCGACTGTGGCCCTCCTTCTGGCCTCGAGCTCCTTGTCCTTCTAACGAAGCTGCTATTCAAGGGCGCTCATTCGTCCAAGTGTTTGTTGCGCCTGAAGTACCCGCCTCGCCAATTTCTCAACCAGGGCCTGGCTACAGGGATCATTCCTCAAGCGCACATGCATCTCCCTGCACCTATCCCGGTAGTGGTGATACTTCTCCAGCACCCGTAAAAACAATACCGAGCGAATGTTAGCTGGGCGGATGCTCTCCACCTCCAGCAAGTAGGACTGCGAAACAAAGACAACAGTTAAAGGGAAAAATAAAACAAGGTAAAGAATGGACAAACCAATATAAGAATATGTACCCTCAAGCCCATCACAGCCACCTCGTTCATCAACCAGATATCCGTGACGTCCTTCGGTGACTCATTCTCCACCTCTAAGCACAACAGCCTGAATTGCGACACTAAACTCGAGCCTTTGAGCAGCATATTCGATTTCGTGGGAACCTCAATGAGGTGTGACCTCCCCTTCACACTAACTGACACCTTTGTAAAGCCGTCTCAGAATATGCGGTCGTCCTCAGGGTCTAAATCCGATTCGGACCGGACCCTTCTCCCACGGCTTCTCCTCCTCCTCATTCCACAACCGCCAATGAGACGCTCAGACCACCAACTTCAACAATTATAAAGGAGCTTCGCCCCGTCTCAACTATGGGGGTCGTCGATCGAGCCGCCGACGGGGCAGTATCTTCGCGGCCCAAGCTAGCTGAGGAGACCTTCATCATTTGTTCACCCTCAAAGGTAGGCGTTGCAGTCATACCCTCCATCTCATTCGCTAGAGGGTAATCCATATTTATCACCACGTGGGGTGTAGGCATAGTTACTGTGGGAGGAACCGGAGTGAACGCGACCATGTGCCTGACCAACGACATTTCCCCCTCCTCGCCCGAGGATGATTCATCCCTAGGACGCACGATCCCCGAAGGCCCTTCATCCTGGAATATAGGCCGTGTAGGGTAAGGTGCCGCCGAAGACTTGACCGATGCCACCCTCGGTACGCAGCGTGGTGCTGGTGCTGCAAGTAGCCGAGCAATCGCACCCGACCGCTGGAAAGCCAACTGAAGAGCCCTACCACAGCTCGCCCTCCCTATCACAGAAAAACAAAGTTGGTAAATAAAACCCAAAATCACGAACCAAACAAAATAAGGAATAGACTTCTCACCTGCGGCAGGCCTATGTCCATGTCTCTCCCAGAAAGACGTCCACGTGCGAATCCCTTAAGTATGAGGGAGCACGACTTCGAGCCACCCACGCATCCCTGCTAACAGGGTCGGTGGTGACCTCTCATCTACAAAAGAAACAACGAGATAATGTTCGCAAACCTAAAAACTTATAAAACAAAACAAAAAGGGAGAAAGGAAGGGAATTGATTATCACAATAAAGTAACTCACGTGCATGGTTCCAACCTTCCAGGAACCCTGAAGGGGACGTCACTAGATGCTCGGTCCTGATGTAAAAGAAGTGCTTAAAAGGGCGGGGCTCGACCTCATCATCCAGCGCCACAGCCAGCCCTCTCCACCCATAAGGGCACGCCCGAAGCATGGTGCCCCGTACCTGTTGGGGGGCATAAAGGGCGAGCACGTGCTACAACGTAACCACCTTGCCAGCCAATTCCCCTTACTTCAGAAACATTGCCAGCAACTTGTAAAGAGAGGGGGTGAGCTGGCCCGGGCACACCCCGTAATAGCGACAGAAGTCCACCACCAGCATGGGAAGTGGAATCCTGAACCCCAACCTGAAGGGATACGCATAAAATATGCAATATCCACTGCGATCGGTGTGAACCTTTTCCTTACTACATGCGAGGACAATGTCAGCGTGGGTTAGAATGACCCCCTGCTCCCGTAATCGGGCCATTCCAATCTCCCTAATCAGTGGGGCTTCATCCACATGGTCTTCCCCGCCATTGGTGGTAAAATCAATCATCGGACCTCCGGGCCGGGTAAGTATCTCATCCACTAACGGAATTCCTCCGATCTTTGCCTTCTCAGCACCTCCCAGTGCCGGAGGTGGCCCTTCAATCACCGGAGGGTTAACCGACAAGTTTATCGAAAGAGATTCACGTTAAGAACTACCTGCCATTGCTTAATTGGTTGAAAGGAAAAGAATAGAATTCGGTGGGGAAAACGAGAGATATCAAACGGTTCAATTTTACTGAGGCGCGCGCCATCATGACAAGCACCACGAAGTGCCCACTCAGCCTTCTGTTGATATCTCGCCAGTCGGAACGATCAAAGGCCCCTGCCAATATAGGGGAAATGTATCTACACCTTCAAACTCTACAAACACTGCAGATAACGCACTCGGTCACACTGCATACAACGCATCTCCCATCGCCGATGGCAGCTGCGTACCTAAGAGAACGTAAGGATCAGAATGTAACTAAGTTTGTCCTCGCTCGGATTGCACTAACAACATCATATGCCTTCGTAACGAGGGGGTATCCTATCTCGATCACACAGTGATTTGATTATACGAAAAAGTAACATCGAAAAACTCTACAAAGTTCCGGTCGTCGCCATAGAGAACACGACCTCGACCAGAATGACGGCCATCCATCCTTTATCCAAATCTTTAAGATCAAAATTCAACAAAGTCAGCTCATCAAGCTCGTACAAGGAACGACCTCGATAAGTGGAGGGACTAACTGTATGGGTCAGAATCCGATCCCACGATAACTGACTAAGCTAATCACCTTTTAGGTTAATTCAAGATTGATAAGTGGTACGACCACTCATAATTAATGGGTACTTAACCTCTGCCTAAATCTATTAATAAGGCTACGGCCCATCCGTCGCCCTAAAGGTGAAACCTCAACGTTGTCTCAGCCACCAACTGCCAGCTCATGCAGCTCACAACTATAAATACCAAGAAAGGAAACCTTATAATGGGGACTTCTTCTTCCCCTCGGGGACTCTCCAAAAGAGAGAGAGAGAGAGAGAGAGAGAGAGAGAGAGAGAGAGAGAGAGAGAGAGAGAGAGAGAGAGAGAGAGAGAGAGATATAAGAAATATCCAATCTCACAAAGGAATATAACATGATTGTAAGGCTCTGAACCTCTTCATGGAGAGACAGACCAAATTATTATCATCAATAAAAGTTGTCAACATTTCTCACCCCAATTGGAATTGTTTATTATTATCTATTTTATATAATTCTTGAATTATTACGACTTGCTAGGATTGGCCTGTAATTTATGTATGTTGTTTCATATTCATAAAGTGCATGGTGTCACACCTCCTTTTTCCGCAAACCCGCTGATTAATACTACACCCAGGAAGGGATATAACAATAAAAGGGAAGGAGTTTTTCCAATTAAAGGACAATCGAAACGGGATTTATTTAATTAATTCATAGTCGCCACTTGAGAGATTTATGGTGTCCCAAGTCACCGATTGAATCCCGAATCGAGGAAAAGAATGACTCTGTTTGACAGTCCGCGAATCAGAAATCCGGATAAGGAATTCTGTTAACCCGGGAGAAGGTATTAGGCATTCCCGAGTTCCGTGGTTCTAGCACGGTCGCTCAACTGTCATATTTGGCTAAATTATCTGACTTATAACATGCTTTAACTTATGTGCAAATTTTAACCTTTGACCGCTTATATTACTATTATTATTGTTATTTTAATAGAGAATTGCAACATCGTGAAAACGTATTTCTAACCACGTCACAATCAATGTACCCGTGATTATAGACACATTTCGACTTCGTTGAGATTTGGATTTGGGTCACATAAATGTGCACCCGAGTTTAGGGAGATAACATTATTAAATACGCGCCTAAAGCTACTAACGCGTTATTATTTTGAGAAGGCTGTAAAATTCGCTAAACGGCTCATCCTGAAGTCTAAGTATTTTTAATATATACATTTATGAGGGCCCTGCAACTTTGCATTTTTTATTTGGCGAGACTCGTCTTATTTATTATTTGAAGGACGAACCTAAAAGCAACTACGATTCTCTAATTTATTTGTCTCTAAAAAATAAGAAAACCTAATTTATTCGCTAAGATTATCTAGAGTCGTTATAATCAGGTTACAAGAAATGCACCCCCCGAATTTAGAGTTAGACATCGTAACTATGTCACGGGAACCGTACCCATGGCCACGACAATTATTAATAATTGTGCTTGAAGAAAACTATAATGTTCAAAATTATTATTCTAAGACTAGTTAAGATTGTTGAGAATGCCATGAATCGTGATTTCATTCGGAAGTAATTCGTTAGAAGTAAACTTGGCTTTACACTAGCAGAAAAGTTGAAACTATCCATTACAAAAGAAAATGATCACGCCATGTAATCTAATAATATAATAATCTAATAATAAATGACAAAACAACTAATTGACAATAATATAAATAATCTAATAATAAATGGCAAAACAACTAACAATTAGTGATAAAAATATATATATAATTAACAACTAACAATAACATTAACAATTAGTGATAAAGTTAACTATAACTCTAATAAATAAAAGCACTAATTTGACAACCACATACGACACATAGTTAAAACACATCAATAGGTCACAATGATATAAATAACAATACTTTTCAACTTCAGCTAATAATTTCTATAGCTTTTGTACTTTCTTACTTTTCAACTTTTAGCTAATAATTTTCATAGTTTTTGTTGTTTACTTTCTAAATAATGAGTTTTAAATTCAAAGGAAAATTATGTACTTCTTCAGCAATCTTCAAATAAATCAAAAGGCCTTCAACTTAAACTCACGTTCCCAACTAACTGAAAATGATAAAATATTTTATGTCAAACAATACGGGATGAAAAATCGATAATATCCAAACTAGCTGAGAAGTTACAGTAGTACTATCAAAGTGCTAAAAATAGGAGGTGACCTTATCTTTCGAATTCAAACAAAGCAACCTAGAATACTAACCGAAAATGACCGTAACAGAACAGAAACTCAGACAACAAACTCGACGTACCGGATAACAACGCTGCTGCAGGTGGCCGTAGGTGGTGACGTGAAGGTGGTTTGGGTGGTTAATAGAGATGAGGACTGGTTTCAGGTGATGGTCGACGATGGAGCGGCGTGATGGTTGCTTCTCAGCAGTCGACGGAAACCGAGCTACCAGTGAAGTCGACTCCTCTTTCCTCTGCTGGTCTAGCTCTCCTTTTATTTCTTTTTTTTGAAGAAGAAACTGATGGGGTATGAGTTGTATTCCATATGGTGGAGGAAATTATGGGAGTTAAAGTGTGGAAACAAAGCGTGGGGGACAAGGGGACAAGGAGTGGGTGCTGTGAAGAAAAATGAGTGGAAAATGACACCTCCTCTTTCGTTTTTAAAATGAGCCAGCATCTCCAATAGCCCATGCGTTGGTTGTCTTTTTAAAATATAGTAGTCTCCTCACTTGTTTGTCCATTGGACCAATTCTGAAAATTCCCATGTGAGAGACCAAGGGTCATGGGTCTCCACGTGGGTTTCAAGAATTATGGGCTTCATCTCGTGCTTCGTCCGTGTCCCCCACGTGTGGTGGGCTCGGATTATTATGGGCTAGGTTTGAAATTTATAAAATCGGGTAGTTTGAACCTGAATATTATTCTTTGCCCGGAATCAAGAATGAGAACACGGTGTTATTAATTAATCCTACGTAAGCAAAATAACTATAAAAGTATGACCGACAACTAAACAAAATTATTTTTATTTTTCAAGATTAAAGTAACCACAAAAATACTAATGAAACTATATTTATTTATTTATTTCATAATTTTCGTTTTTTAATAAAGGTAAAAATATAAAGTATTATTTTTGTATTTTTCCAGTTTAAAAATGACTTCGAAACATTAATAAAACTATATTTTTGTTATTTTTTATTTTCGTAAAACAAACCTAATTGCTCTAAATTGCAAACATGAATTTTATATACAAATGCAATATATTTTTGTATTTTTATATTTTTAGATAAATTAGCCATATAAACACAAACGCACAAATACAGATAATAAAAGAAAAATAACACAAAAATCCACACTAATTGCAAACGACACAAAATTATTTTTATTTTGAATTTTTGGGAGTAATTCTCGTATAGGGCAAAAATCATGTGCTCACAGCTGCCCCTCTTTGCGCGGAAACATGAAGAGTTTTCGTGCAAAGATAAGTGAGCGGATACGAGCGATTTTTGCCCATTTGAGTACTCCGTATGAAGCATTTTTTGGAAAAGTTTGACCGAACCTTTGCTTCAGAAGGTCTCCTACATATCCCTGGCTAAAAAGGAATCAGGCCACGTGTAGTTCGAAAGTGAGTAAGAATATGGAGTATACCGAGGTGGAGAGCCAGTCGAGGTGTCGTTCCGCCGAGGTTCCGTTCCATCGAGTTTCCGGTCCGTGGTACTGCTATTACAAAAAAAATCAAAACATGAAAAAGATTAACTAAGCATATCAGCTCCTAGTTACAAGATTCCTATCTATGAGTCTTCTGAAGCTTGATCTTGAGTATTGGTTGGTGCTTCATGTAGACTCTAAATTTGAACCTTGATACTTGCTAGTTGTAGGTGCTAGTTCAATCTTCTTCGGTTTTCTGGATCAGGACCACGCTTGCAGTTCTTGTGTCATTGACCATGTCTTCGACAACTTTCATCAGCTTCTGCATTTTAGATTGGCTTCTTGCCCTTTTTTTTGTTTTTTTGTTTATTGTGACTAAACATTCTGTTGGTCACCTCGGACTGTGGCTTCTGCTACTTCTAAACTAGGAGTTATACTGGGGACTTTTGTTGTAACCCTTCGCTCTCCTGACGGGCTCCTGACTTTAATATCTTAGCAAATTAAAACGCCATTCCTCTTTTCAGGCGGGCTCCTGACTTCAACATCCTAGCAAATTAAAATGCCATTCCTCTCTTCAGGCGGGCTCCTGACTTCAACAACATCTTTTGAAAATAAATCGCCATTCCTCTCTTCAGGCGGGCTCCTGACTTCAACATCAACTTTTGAAAATAAATCGCCATTCCTCTCTTAAGGCGGGCTCCTGACTTCAACAACATCCTTTGAAAATAAATCGCCACTCCATTCTTCAGTCGGGCTCCCGACTTCAACAACATCTTTTGAAAATAAATCGCCACTCCATTCTTCAGGCGGGCTCCGGACTTCAACAACATCTTTTGAAAATAAATCGCCATTCCTCTCTTCAGGCGGGCTCCCGACTTCAACATCAACTTTTGAAAATAAATCGCCATTCCTCTCTTCAGGCGGGCTCCTGACTTCAACAACATCTTTTGAAAATAAATCGCCATTCCTCTCTTCAGGCGGGCTCCTGACTTCAACAACATCCTTTGAAAATAAATCGCCATTCCTCTCTTCAGGCGGGCTCCTGACTTCAACAATATCTTTTGAAAATAAATCACCATTCCTCTCTTCAGGCGGGCTCCTGACTGCAACAACATCCTTTGAAAATAAATCGCCACTCCATTCTTCAGGCAGGCTCCTGACTTCAACAACATCTTTTGAAAATAAATCGACACTCCATTCTTCAGGCGGGCTCCTGACTTCAACAACATCCTTTGAAAATAAATCGCCACTCCATTCTTCAGGCGGGCTCCTGACTTCAACAACATCTTTTGAAAATAAATCGCCACTCTATTCTTCAGGCGGGCTCCTAACTTCAACATCAACTCACTAACTCCATCCCATCCATGTCGCCTTCCTTTGCTTCCCGCACCACTTTCTTCTTCCTGCATCGCTTCTTAGGCCATCCTTTCTTCTGAATTACCTTGTTTTGGAATTGCTTTCCTCCTGGGTCGTGTTATTTTTCTCTTGATTGCTGGGGATATCTTTGGAACTAATTACTTACCTGCTAGGGTAATGCTGCTGGGGAAATCTTCTTTATTTCCTCTTTTTCTACCTCCTTCAAAACCTTTATTCTCTTCCGGGATCGCTGGGGATTGAAATGTCATCAGCTGGGGATTACACTGTCGGGGGATCCCTTTTCCTTTTACCTCATTCCAAACCTCATTCGGGACTCGCGCTTGGCCCCCTTGAAAAACTTGTAGGATATAATGCTGCCGGAGAAATCTCGAAATCAGTGTTTCATTTTTTCGAGAACTGCTGGGGATGATACCGACTTCTTGCCTTTCCGAACGCAAGCTTCCTCGTTTTGTCTTGTCTGCTGGGGGTATAATTTCCTCTATCACAACTTGTTGTTTTCTTTTTGTTTTTTTTTTTTGGGGATAATCGGGTTCAAAGATCATTTCCTCGCGTTATCCAGCTTCTTTCCCTAACCAAGTATTTGGTTTCGAGAAAATTTTCGCAACAGGAGAAAATTTTCTGCCCCAGTTTGAGAATCTTCTTCGTGGCATGCTTTGCTGCTGACAACCCCTTTTTTCCCTGTTTCAAATCAAAGAAAAATTGGTTAGTTTTAAAACGTGGTGGCTGGTTGTGGTGCTCCTGCTGGGGATTGTTCTCCTCCTCTTTCCCTGCTCTGTGTTTCATTATCAGAACTTGCTGGGGATATTATTATTTGATGATATTCATGCTGGGGATAGCTTTCTCCTTTCTTGCTTCCCCGCCTTCCTTGACGACTCTTTATTTGCGAACCTTTCCACGTGGTTTTCCACTGACCACCCGAATTCCTATGATAGTGACCCTTCGTGAAGACTTTGCATGTTTTACTGGTGAACCATTTTCTTTGTTCACCCTTGTCACTGAAAATACCTTTCTGCTTGGGATATCTCTCCTTTTGCGGCATATCTAAAGACTGGGCATTTCCCAACCTTTGAGTCTCATTAACCTTCCTTGAGATATCCTTATTGACACCAATCCCTCCCTTTGTCACTTTCCTATTGATGGAGAATATACCTCTGGACACTGGCCTTGCGCTTGATCCTTCCTGACTTATACTACTTGGGTGTACCAATCAAAATCCCGTCTTGCGTAATTGGAAAGCTGATGGAAAATTTTGCAGTCATTTCATGCAAACAGACTCTATTGGGGAATTTTCGATAAAAAGGAGAAAGATAAAAGGAAACAACATAAAAGACAAAAAGGAAGATGACTCTCTAAAAAGAAAAATTATAAAGTAAACCTATCAAACGTGGATACCAACTCTAATGGACATGACATGCACATATAGCCTATCCTCCGTCGTTAAACCGCCTTTTGTAATCTTCGCCCGGGGCTTTCCCATCTGATTTCCAATCTCCGTTCGACTTGTAGTGCCCGAGGGGTTTTCACTACCAAGCCTCTCTCATTTTGTTTTTTTTTTCTCTCAGCTTTCATCGCCTTATGGTGCCTGTGAAGGTTTTCACCGCTAAGACTCTCTCATTTGTGTTACTTTTCCGTTGGGGATTGGTGGTGTTACTGCTAAGACTCTCCTATTTTCTGCTGGAGATCGGAGTCTTTGTGCCGGGAATTAGAGTGTTATGTCCCGATGAAACTTCTCTCATTTGCCTAACTCAGCCTCTTTTGAAAATTGGTCAAAAGGTCTTTCTTTGGACCGTAATATGGGTTTGGACAGGGCTAGAAAGAAAAGGTATTAAAGGCTCAAAATAAAACAAATTGGGTTCAAAATTACAACCTTCGGAATCCTATATTTTCCTTACATAAACACTTTTTTTTTTGCCCCTGTTTCTTGCTTGGGGATTTTTTTGGTTTTTATTTACACTATGACCGAGCTGTGAAGCGCCTACGTATCCTCTTTGATGAATCAGGTCAAACGTAGTTCCCAATTCCTCTTTTTCAAGTTTTTTTTTTCATTCATTTTTTTTTCTTTTCTTTATCTCTTTTTGTTGTTTTCTTTTTCTTTACTTTTTCTTTATCCCTTTCTTATTTTGCCTTTCAAACTTGTGTTCTAGTCTTTGCAACTAATTCCGAAAGAGGGGTATGAAAGAATTTAAAATAAGACTCAAAGGGTTGACGATGGATAAAGTGTTTGGATAGCAGAACAAAATACCTTCGTCATTCCAATCTTCAAAACATGCCAAGTGTAAACAACGCAATTAATATTCGTCATATCCTTAAAGCACTGTTGGGCAACACTCTCATTTTCATTATTATGAACGACCCCATGTCAATTTTGGCCAGCTTGCCTTTGACTGTTTCCTTTTTACTTGCCCCGGTTTCACATGTCTCAGGATCCAAATAGTCTCAAATTGTTTTTATTTCTTTTAGATGACCCGATCATCTTCCAATTGCTTCATGATTAACTTTTAGAATTAAGCCACAATTATGTGTGTGCATGTCGTGTCACTAGATTCGGCGTTTGAGCACAAGACAAATCTAAAGGGTAAAAAAAACTAAACAAATAAAATGACCGGAAGTAACAAAAGACCGAAAGCTTCATTAAACTAATGACGAAATGGTTCAATGACAAAGCAAGCAAAACAAACTAGAGTACAGCCCTGAAACAAAACTGGGCAAGACCAAAGCAAACTGCTAGGACAAAAGGGTTTGACCACAAGACAACCCTGAAAGTAACTCGGACAACAGAAATGACAACAAAAACGAACCACCAAAGCTCCATCTAGCTGACCAAAAGATGGAGTGTCTTCCCAATTACCAAGCACGATGCTTTAGCCACTAAGTTCTGCATCAATATTGCCGAGGCTGCCATCTACTTCAACATTTTTAGCTTCAGTCAATACACCCCCCAGAGGATTCGTGTGCTCTCTGTCATCGTCATTGATCACAATCAACCACCCTTTTTGAATCATTCTTTCTATTTCCTTTTTCAAGGTACGACAACTCTCAATATCGTGCCCTCTGACATTGGAATGGTAGGCACATCGTGCAGTGGGATCGAAGCTTGTTGCACGTGGGTCGGGAGTATATCCGGGGAGCGGCTTAATCAAGCCAACATGATTTAACCTTTCGGACAGACTCGCATAAGATTCTCCAATAGGGGTGAGAGCCTTTTCTCGCTTCAGCAACCTCTCCTCCCTAAACGTCTTATTTGGTCTAAAACCTGACCTGGGGGTTTCCGGTATGTTCGTGGGGTTGGTAGGCTTTTTGTGGAGCTGGGTACCTGGAAGGTGAAGTACGATTTTGGGTGTCCCGAGGAGAGTAGTGGTGTTGGGGACGGGAGTAGCGTTGTGAATACATAGCTGGGGGACGAATAATTGAGCTACTCGAGTGGTTGGAAAAGCTGTGATAGGTGGGTATATATGGAGAGTGTGAGGGATCATCTGGCATCGGGTTCAGTGTATGGGTAAGGACAGAGTCCAGGAAGCTAGGTGGAGGCGGGGGTGGTGCTTTTCCATCCATCCACGCCCGATACATATCAGCCACATGTTGTCTCGATATTTTGACTTCTTCTACTAACTCGTGGTTCCGTTCAACCAGCTGCTGTCGGGTATCGGTATCAACCCACTCAGTCTTGAGATTATCTGCCATTGTCCTCTGACTTTGTCTTACAGGGAAGAGTTATTTTAGAACCACAACCAACCACTTTTCTGTAAATGGACACAACAAAGCGAAGTCATCACGTTAGCGTTAGGGCATTTGACAGACAAGTGAACGCACATTAGGGATGTAATGAACCTAGGCAGTTAAACCTTTCTATCATGCATTTGCTTCAGTTTCATGTGTCATTCCAGCTTCTCATATCTGTGCTTCGCCAACTTTCCTTTATTTTCTAAATTGTTTTTTTTTCTTCTCTATTTTTCTCTTTTTCTCTTTTTTTTTTTTTTTCTTTTTGTAGTTTTTCATTCTTTTTTTCTTTTTGGCTATGGATATGGTCGAATCCTATGTGGATTGCCTACGTATCATGACCCCGCATGAATCAGGACCGAGCGTAGTTCTTGCAAGTTAATGCAAGAAATAAAGAGATGAATATTTGATTTTTTTTTTTTGAAAAAATTGTAAAAGCCGACTCCAACTACGAACTCTGATGAAAAGCTTTCACACCTTGTGCCGGAGATTTCTACAAGAATAAAAATATTTTTAGCGCCAATTATGACTATTTCTACAAAATTAGCCATGTAATGGCTTATTTGACAAAATGGCTATTTTTGTAAAATTTATTTAAGAAAGATAAACTTGAAAAAAAAATTCATCCTATGGCTCATGGGGCATCGTTCGGCATCGCCATAAGCCAACATCAGATTGAGAAGTTTCTAATGTCAATTGACTATTTTTACAAAATTGGCCATGTAATGACTTATTTGACAAGCGGCTATTTTTGCAAAATTTTATTTAAGAGACTACAAATTCAAAATTTTTCATCTTAGGGCCCATGGGGCATCGTTCAACACCGACACAGGCCAACACAAGACTGAGAAAGTTTAAATGCCAAATGTGGTCATTTCAGCAAAACCATATGTTGTTTTTTTTTTTTGTAAAGTTGAGTGATGACTCAAACTTAATTTTGCGGATACGGTCTTTCAATATTTCCACGAGGGAATATTTCAAGGCTGTGCCCAAAAATTATTTACAAAGACTCAAAGTGGCTATTCTTGCAAAAATAGCCTTCTGGCATCCTTTTGGGGAACATTCGGCATATTTTAAACGAGAATAACATCACTTTTTTTTTGGTTATTTTTCCAAAAGGGGTGTGAACCCGAACTTGATTTTGCGGCTATGGCCTTGCAACATTTCCACAAGGAATATTTCAAGGCTATGCTCGTAAATTATCTAAAATGACTCAAAAGCGGCTATTTTTACAAAAACAGCCTTCCGGCGTCCTTTCGGAATATTCGGCTATTTTTAAAAACGGTATCACTTTGATTTTATTGACAAAATTAAACACACAATTTTTATTTTTTTTTTGATTTTTTGAAAGGTGTGGTAACCCAAACTTGATTTTGCGGCTACGACCTTTCAACATTTCCGCGAGGAAATATTTCAAGGTTGTGCCCAAAAATGATTTACAATAATTCAAAGTGGCTATTTTCGCAAAAACAGCCTTCCGGCGTCCTTTCGGAACATTCGGCTATTTTTCAAAATGGCATCACTTTGATTTTATTGACAAAATTAAACACACATTTTTTGATTTTTTGAAAGGTGTGCTAAACCAAACTTGATTTTGCGGCTACGACCTTTCAACATTTCCGCGAGGAAATATTTCAAGGTTGTGCCCAAAAATTATTTGCAATGATTCAAAGTGGCTATTTTTTGCAAAAACAGCCTTCCGGCGTCCTTTCGGAACATTCGGCTATGGCATCACTTTGATTTTATTGACAAAATTAAACACACATTTTTTTTTGATTTTTGAAAGATGTGGTTGGACCCGATGGCGAGAATCAAACCTGCGTAGTTCGGTCAGATTACTTGACCAATTATTTGAACAAAATTGTTCTTCCTATTTTTCACATTTTTCTTTTCAAATTTCTCAACAGCGTTTCATCAATATTTTGGTATTTTTCTATTCCAAAATTCTATTTCTTTTTGTTTTCGGGAATTTAACCAATTACCATAATAATACAGGACTAATAAATGCAACATATAATATGCTCGGTTTTTTATTACCGGGTGTGACGACCCGGCCCGTCGTCACGAGAATTACCACCCCGTTATGTTGTAAATGCATGTTTTATGATTTTATATCAGTGTTAGAGTCTATCAGAGGTGAGTTAGGAGTGAATTGGATTGAAAATGAGGCATATAGCCTTTGTGAAGGAAACTTGAATAAGGAAAGTCAATCCGGAGTTGACTATTTGGTTAGAGGGCTCGGAATCCAATTTTGATGATTCGGTTAGTTCCG
Source organism: Nicotiana noctiflora (assembly GCA_032618575.1). Taxonomy (NCBI): domain Eukaryota; kingdom Viridiplantae; phylum Streptophyta; class Magnoliopsida; order Solanales; family Solanaceae; genus Nicotiana; species Nicotiana noctiflora. The sequence continues at coordinate 105,298 of JASVEL010001373.1, read as the reverse complement.
GGAGGTGATTTGTGACTTAGGGGAGCGATCGGAATTGAATTTGGAGGCCGGTGTAGAAATAGGCTTGAATTGGCTAAGGTTGAATTTTGGCGAAATCCGAACGGTAGGTGAGATTTTGATCCGGGGGTCGGAATGGAATTCCAATAGTTGCAGTAGCTCCGTTAGGTGATTTTGGATGTGCCTGCAAAATTTCAAGTCATTCGGACGTCGTTTGGTCGGGTTTTTGATTGAATGTGTAATTTGGAATGTTTTAAGGAATTTAGGCTTGAATTCGATGCGAATTATGGGTTTTGATGTTGTTAGACGTGTTTTGAGGATTTGAGCAAGTTCGAATAAGGTAATAAGATGTGTTGGTATGTTTGGATGAGGTCCCGGGGGCCTCGGGGTGTTTTCGGATGGTTAAACGGGAGAAAATTGTGGAAAAATTGCGGGTTGGGATCCTGCTTCTGTTGTTTCCGCTCCTGCGGAATTTTGGACGCAGGAGCGTGTCCGCCGAAGCGGACGAGATGCGCAGGAGCGGCTGGTTACGCAGAAGCGGAAGCCATTCCGCTGAAGCGAGGTCGCTGGTGCGAGCCAGTGATCGCAGAAGCGGACGGGGAGAAAATGGGCATGGTCCGCAGAAGCGGACACTCGACCGCTTGGGCGAGACCGCAGAAGCGGTCAATGGTGCGCAGAGGCGGATGTTTCCGCAGAAGCGGAAGTTCCTTCGCAGAAGCGGGCCCGCTTAAGCGGCCCTTTTGCTCGCAGAAGCTGAAATGGCCGGCCAGGCCTAGAACCGCTGAAGCGACCCTTTGGTCGCGGATACGGGTGCATAGGAGCGGAAAATATTCCGCAGAAGCGAAAATCGCTGTAAGTAAGTGTATCAGAAGTTAGAAAAATTTCGGAACATTTCACACATTTTGGGTCTCGGCTTTAGAGGCGATTTGGGCGATTTTGAAGAGAAATTCAAGGGAAATCATCAGGTAATCATCTATGGACTTAAACTATGATTAGTATTGGTAATATTATGCAATTATATCATGAAAATGGAGGAATTTGGGGTAAATTATGGAGGATTTAGCCCTAGGCTTGGACTTTAGAAAATCAAGGTTTTGAAGGGGCAAATGGAGTCCGAATTTGGTAAAATTGATATGTTTAGACTTGTATTGAGATGAGGGTTCCGAATATGTGACTTTCGTAATTTTTCGAGAAACGTATCGAAAGTCGGGTTTTGACAACTTTGGGAATTTTGATGTAAATTGAGTTGTATTGATTGGGTGTCGTCCCATTGGCCTAATTTGTTGTATTTCTATTGTATTTGATCAGATTCTACGCGTGCGGAGCTTGATTCTCGTGGCAAGGGCATTGCGGAATAGTCGTCGCGCTGTATTGAAGTGAGTAATATATGTGGGTGATGACCAGCGGGTTCGAAACCCCGGTATACCACTTTGTGACGCTGTATAGCGGCGAGACACGCACACTCTTGAGAGTGCGGGGTCGATCATGAACCGGAGACTATATATTAGTCCGACCTGTTGATACTGTATTATTGGCTATTCTCGAGCCGTCGAACCTCCTTCTCGGATGGTTGCATATACTCTATTATTGGCTATTCTCGAGCCGTTGAACCCCCTTCTTGGGCGGTTGAGTATACTTGTGGGCCGTGAGCCGGTTATTGGATCCCGCGAGGATCGTTATCATGGTCTTATCATATAGACATGCTAGTTTACTACTAGTCCGCATCTATTTTTGTTATTATGCTAATTCCAATCTCTGGAACTTGATATTACTGTTTTCCAACTGAAAAATGATAAAAAGAGTTTTCAAAAACTACTTTTGAGCCTGCGCGAGGCTGTATCTGCATATTAGTTGACTAGTAGTGGATCGGGCTGCACGCCGCAACGAGATATATGTTGGATCGGACTGCACGCCGCAAGAATATCTCTATGAGATGTGCTTGGGCTGTAGGAGCCCCTCCGGAGTCTGAACCCCCACGGTGAGCACGGGTACCCAAAATTGGAGTCGGGCTACGCGCCGTAGCGGTCATATCATGCATTGCATTGCATTTAGCTACATCTGCTAGCTGTTATGCTATTTATTGGTATTTGTTGGTACAGGTACAGTGAAGATTGATTCTATGACAGGGTAGCTGATTATAGCTTTACATAGTGCTTTATTGCGGATTTCTTATCCGCGCTGTCTTACCCTTGTTTATTACCACTGAGTCTGGCAGTACTCATTTTACTCCCTGCACCTTGTGTGCAGATCCAGGTACCTCTCAGCAGTGATCCAGTAGCTGTGCGAGGCGACGTTTGTGGATATTCGAGGTAGCTGCAGAGTCCGCAGGACCCGATATTCCTTCCTACTGTCTTTTGATTTTGTATTGACATTTCTTTCCGCACTTGGTATTTTTGTAAACCTTTATACACTCATGTTCAGTAGAGGCTCATGACTCTTGACCCTTCGGTCTATGGGAGTTGGCACGTGTTGGGGACTTGGTTCCCTGTTTTCGTTATTTGTATCGCTATTGCTTCGTGATTTAATATGCTTAAATGGGCTAAAGAGAGCTTCTAGCTCCGTTAATGTTATTGATTGGTCAGGCTGGCTTAGCAATGTGCTGGGCGCCATCACGACCGGATTTGGGGTCGTGACAAGTTGGTATCAAAGCCTAGGTTTACTAGGCCTCGTGAGTCTTGAGCCGGTTAGTAGAGTCTTGTGGATCGGTACGGGGACGCCTGTACTTATCCTCGGGAGGCTGCGAACCTTTAGGAAAACTTCACTTTTCTTGAACTCGGTCGTGCGATCTTGTTGTTCTGAGAACTGAACTTCTATATTCTATTCTCTCGCAAATGGTGAGAACACGAGCATCGGGACGAGGTGGACGACCTCCATTGCCACATGTTAGAGGCCGTGGGCGCGGTCGTGCTAGAGTTGGAGGTAGAGCGGCTGAGCGATGCCGGTGACCCGCTCGTTGTACCGGTTCGGGAGCGGCCCCGGTGGTTGATGCTCCAGCGGTCCCGAGTTCAGGGCCGGACTATATCTATTGCTATCCCCGGTCTTCAGGAGACTCTTGCTCGGATATTATCGGTGTGTTCCGGTTTGGCTCGAGTAGTTTCGGCTACCGCTACCGTAGCGACATCTCAGTCGGGGGTGGTCAGCAGACCCTGCAGCTCGCACACCGACCCGGTTGTTCGGGGACTTCGGACGCCAGAGGCGGTCCCCGCTCAAGTGGTTGCACCGGTTATTCCTCCAGCTGCACTAGAGCTCCAGCTCCAGAGCATATGGTTGAGGTTATGCCCGAGGACGAGCAGCGTCGTCTTGAGAGATTTGGTAGACTTCAGCCACCCCATTTCAGTGGCGTTGAGGGCGAGGATGCCCAGGGTTTCTTGGATAAGTGTCAGAAGATGTTGCGTACGGCTGGTATTCTTGAGTCCGGCGGAGTTTCATTTACTACATTTCAGTTCACTGGTCCCGCATTTGATTGGTGGGAGGAGTTTGAGAGGCGTAGGCCCGCAAGAGCAACACCTCTCACATGGCAGCAGTTCTCTACTCTCTTTCTAGAGAAATATGTACCTCAGTCTCGTCGCGAGGAGCTACGTCGCCAGTTCGAGTGGTTGATTCAGGGCGACATGTCTGTGACCCAGTATGAGCTTAGATTCACTCGGTTGGCTAGGCATGCCACATGGATGATCCCCACTGATAGGGAGAGGATCAGGAGGTTCATTGATGGCCTCAACTACTCTATCCGTATTCTTATGACCGGCGAGCGAGTTCTGTCATCATCGTTTGAGCGGGTAGCTGATATGGCACGCTCCATTGAGGCGGACCGTCACCGAGAGAGAGGAGCGGGAGGCCGAGAGGCCTCGTGGTTCGGGCGGTTTCGGTGGTGCTCCATCTAGAGGGCATTTCCGGCAGAGCGAGAGGTCGCTCATCTGAACCTTCTCGTTCGGGTCGCCCGGAGCGAGAGCGGAGGTTCTTATGGTCGTGGTCGACGGGGATTTCAGCAGGGTTCAGTCATCACTTAGTGCCCTCCCGGCCCAGAGTGCAGCACCTACTTCTCCAGCAACCCGGTGCATGTTATGAGTGTGGTGAGTTTGGCCACATGAGGAGACATTGCCCTCGACTACGTAGGGCCAGGACTCAGCAGAGGGATCAGCCCTCCTCTTCGAGCACCATCTCGGTCTAGTAGAGGTGGAGGTCGATCTTCTCGTGGTCGCCCCAGAGGCGAGGAGAGATCCGGTGGAGGCCGGGCACGATTCTATGCACTTCGCGACGGGCGTGATGCGGTTGCTTCCGATGGTTGTGATTACGGGTATCATTTATGTCGTCCGAGAGATGCCTCTGTTCTATTTGATCCGGGGTCCACATATTCTTACGTGTCCTCTTATTTTGCACATTATTTGGGTGCGACTCGTGGTAGTCTTGATTTACCTGTTCATGTATCCACCCCCGTGGGTGATACGATTGTTGTGGATCATGTCTATAGATCCTGTGTTATATCTATTGGGGGTCTGGAGACCCAGGCAGATTTGTTATTGTTGGGGATGGTGGACTTTGATGTTATATTGATTATGGACTGGTTGTCTCCGTACCATGCTATATTGGACTGTCATGCTAAGACAGTTACGTTGGCCATTCCTGGTATTTCTCGGATTGAGTGGCGGGGTTCGACCGATTTCGTCCCTAGCCGTGTTATTTCGTTCCTAAAAGCTCAGAAGATGGTTGAAAAAGGGTGTTTATCGTACTTAGCTTTTGTGAGAGATGTGGGAGCTGAGTCTCCTAGCATTGATTCTGTACTTGTTGTGAGGGACTTCCCAGATGTATTCCCCTCAGACCTGCCGGGCATGCCGCCGGACAGGGATATTGATTTTGGCATTGACTTGGTGCGGGCACTCAGCCCATATCCATTCCTCCTTATCGAATGGCACCAGCCGAGTTGAAAGAACTAAAAGAGCAGCTTCAAGAACTTCTGGATAAGGGTTTCATCCGTCCTAGTGTGTCTCCGTGGGGTGCACCGGTATTATTTGTTAAAAAGAAAGATGGTTCCATGCGGATGTGTATTGATTATAGGCAATTGAACAAAGTGACGGTGAAGAACAAGTACCCTCTACCGCACATAGATGATTTGTTTGACCAATTACAGGGTGCAAGGGTGTTTTCTAAGATCGATCTTCGTTCAGGCTATCATCAGCTGAAGATCAGAGACTCAGATATATTGAAGACTGCATTCAGTACCCGATATGGTCATTATGAGTTTCTTGTGATGTCGTTTGGGCTGGCCAACGCCCCAGCAGCATTTATGCATCTGATGAACAGTGTGTTCAGGCCTTATTTGGATTTATTTGTGATTGTGTTCATTGATGACATTCTAGTCTACTCCCGTAGTCAGGAGAAGCATGCTCAGCATTTGAGTATTGTGTTGCAGAAATTGAGGGAGGAGAAGCTATATGCTAAATTCTCCAAGTGCGAGTTTTGGCTCGAGTCCGTAGCATTTCTGGGACATGTGGTGTCTCGTGATGGTATTCAGGTTGATCCGAAGAAGATAGAGGCGGTGCAGAGTTGGCCTAGACCGTCCTCAGCACCCTCAGCATTTGAGTATTGCGTTATAGAGATTGAGGGAGGAGAAGTTGTATGCTAAATTCTCCAAGTACGAGTTGTGGTCGGATGAGTGCGAGGAGAGCTTTCGAATGCTCAAGACAGCTTTGACCACAGCTCTAGTATTAGTGTTGCCATCAGCTTCAGGTTCATATAGTATATTGTGATGCCTCGAGGGTGGGGATAGGTTGTGTGTTGATGCAGGAAGGTAAGGTAATTGCTTATGCTTCTCGGCAGTTGAAGCCACGTGAGAAGAACTATCCTGTTCATGATTTGGAGCTAGCCGCCATTGTTCATGCATTGAAGATTTGGAGGCACTATTTGTACGGTGTGTCTTGTGAGGTGTATACCGACCATCGTAGTCTCCAGCACTTGCTCAAACAGAAAGACCTTAATTTGAGACAACGAAGATGGCTAGAGTTGCTGAAGGATTATGACATTACTATATTATATCATCCGGGGAAGGCCAATGTGGTGGCCGATGCTTTGAGCCGGAAGGCGGTCAGTATGGGGAGCTTGGCATATATTCCAGCCGAGGAGAGGCCATTTGCTTATGATGTTCAAGTGCTAGCCAATCGGCTAGTGAGGTTAGATATTTCGGAGCCCGGCAGGGTATTGGCTTGTGTTGTATCTCGGTCATCTCTATATGATCGTATTCGTGAGCGCCAGTATGATGATCCACATTTGGCTGTCCTTAGGGACAGAGTTCAGCATGATGATGCTAGAGATGTCACCATTGATAGTGACGGCGTATTGAGAATGCAAGGTCGGATATGCGTGCCCAATGTTGATGGCCTTCGTGAGTTGATTCTGGAAGAGGCCCATAGCTCGCGGTATTCTATCCATCCAGGAGCCGCGAAGATGTATCAAGATTTGAAACAGCACTATTGGTGGAGAAAGATGAAAATGGACATTGTCGGACATGTAGCACGGTGCCTCAACTGTCAGCAGGTTAAGTACGAGCATCAGAGGCCCGGTGGTGTATTTCAGCGCATTGTTATTCCTGAGTGGAAATGGGAGAGGATCACTATGGACTTTGTTACTAGACTCCCTCGGACGGCGAGAAAGTTTGATTCTGTATGGGTGATTGTGGATAGACTGACCAAGTCAGCTCACTTCATTCCAGTTAGTACTACCTACTCATCGGAGCGGTTGGCATCGATCTTTATTCGAGAGATTGTTCGGTTGCATGGAGTCCCGGTGTCTATCATATCCGACAGGGGTACTCAGTTCACTTCTCAGTTTTGGAGAGCATTTCAGCGAGAGATGGGTACACGGGTTGAGTTGAGTACAGCATTTCACCCCCAGACAGACGGACAGTCTGAGCGTACTATTCGGATCTTGGAGGATATGTTGCGAGCTTGTGTGATTGATTTTGGTGGTTCGTGGGATGAGTTCCTACCACTTGCTGAGTTTGCCTACAACAACAGTTATCAGTCGAGTATTCGGATGGCCCCGTATGAGGCATTGTATGGCAGGCGATGTAGATCCCCCGTGGGATGGTTTGAGCCTGGTGAGGTTAGATTGATAGGGACCGAGTTAGTCCAGGATGCTCTGGATAGAGCAAAGTTGATCCAGGAGAGGCTTCGTACAGCACAGTCTCGTCAGAAGAGTTATGCGGACCGTAGAGTTCGAGAGTTGTCTTTCATGGTTGGTGACAGAGTATTGTTGAAGATCTCACCTATGAAGGGTGTCATGAGGTTTGGGAAGAAAGGAAAGTTGAGTCCCGGGTACATTGGTCCTTTTGAGATACTTAGGAGAGTTGGAGAGGTGGCATATGAGTTGGCCTTGCCGCCCAGCTTATCCAGCGTTCATCCAGTATTCCATGTGTCTATGCTCCGGAAGTACATTGGAGATCCGTCTCATGTATTAGACTTCAGTACCATCCAGCTTGATGACGATCTATCCTATGATGTGGAGCCTATTGCTATTTTGGGACGTCAGGTGAGAAAATTGAGGTCTAAGGAGATTGCATCAGTTAAGGTTCAGTGGAGAGGTCAACCCGTGGAGGAGGCCACTTGGGAGATCGAGCGGGAGATGCGGAGCAGATATCCTCACTTGTTTGAGACTTCAGGTATGTTTCTTGACCCGCTCGAGGACGAGCGTTTGCTTAAGAGGGGAGAATGTGACGACCCGGCCCGTCGTCACGAGAATTACCACCCCGTTATGTTGTAAATGCATGTTTTATGATTTTATATCAGGTGTTAGAGTCTATCGGGTGAGTTAGGAGTGAATTGGATTGAAAATGAGGCATATAGCCTTTTGAAGGAAACTTGAATAAGGAAAGTCAACCTTGAGTTGACTATTTGGTTAGAGGGCTCGGAATCGAATTCCGATGATTCGGTTAGTTCCGGGAGGTGATTTGTGACTTAGGGGAGCGATCGGAATTGAATTTGGAGGCCCGGTGTAGAAATAGGCTTGAATTGGCTAAGGTTGAATTTTGGCGAAATCCGAACGGTAGGTGAGATTTTGATCCGGGGGTCGGAATGGAATTCGGACAGTTGCAGTAGCTCCGTTAGGTGATTTTGGATGTGCCTGCAAAATTTCGGGTCATTCGGACGTCGTTTGGTCGGGTTTTTGATTGAATGTGTAATTTGGAATGTTTTAAGGAATTTAGGCTTGAATTCGATGCGAATTATGGGTTTTGATGTTGTTAGACGTGTTTTGAGGATTTGAGCAAGTTCGAATAAGGTATTAAGATGTGTTGGTATGTTTGGATGAGGTCCGAGGGGCCTCGGGGTGTTTTCGGATGGTTAAACGGGAGAATATTGTGGAAAAATTGCAGGTTGGGATCCTGCTTCAGTTGTTTCCGCTCCTGCGGAATTTTGGACGCAGGAGCGTGTCCGCAGAAGCGGACGAGATGCGCAGGAGCGGCTGGTTACGCAGAAGCGGAAGCCATTCCGCTGAAGCGGGGTCGCTGGTGCGAGCCAGTGATCGCAGAAGCGGACGGGAGAGATTGGGCATGGTCCGCAGAAGCGGACATTTTACCGTTTGGGCGAGACCGCAGAAGTGGTCGATGATGCGCATAGGCGGATTTGTACGCAGAAGCGGAAGCTTCTTCGCAGAAGCGGGACCGCTTAAGCGGCTCTTTGCTCGCAGAAGCGGAAATGGCCGGCCAGGCCTGGAACCGCTGAAGCGACCCTTTGGTCGCGGATACGGGTGCATAGGAGCGGAAAATATTCCGCAGAAGCGAAAATCGCTGTAAGTAAGTGTATCCGAAGTTAGAAAAATTTCAGAACATTTCACACATTTTGGGTCTCGGCTTTAGAGGCGATTTGGGCGATTTTGAAGAGAAATTCAAGGGAAATCATCACGTAATCATCTATGGACTTAAACTATGATTAGTATTGGTAATATTATGCAATTATATCATGAAAATGGAGGAATTTGGGGTAAATTATGGAGGATTTAGCCCTAGGCTTGGACTTTAGAAAATCAAGGTTTTGAAGGGGCAAATGGAGTCCGAATTTGGTAAAATTGATATGCTTAGACTCGTATTGAGATGAGGGTTCCGAATATGTGACTTTCGTAATTTTTCGAGAAACGTACCAAAAGTCGGGTTTTGACAAATTTGGGAATTTTGATGTAAATTGAGTTGTATTGATTGGGTGTCGTCCCATTGGCCTAATTTGTTGTATTTCTACCGTATTTGATCAGATTCTACGCGTGCGGAGCTTGATTCTCGTGGCAAGGGCATTGCGGAATAGTCGTCGCGCTGTATTGAAGTGAGTAATATATGTGGGTGATGACCAGCGGGTTCGAAACCCCGGTATACCACTTTGTGACGCTGTATAGCGGCGAGACACGCACACTCTTGAGAGTGCGGGGTCGATCATGAACTGGAGACTATATATTAGTCCGACCTGTTGATACCGTATTATTGGCTATTCTCGAGCCGTCGAACCTCCTTCTCGGATGGTTGCATATATATATATATTGTGATAATGGCCACTCTTGAGCCGAGGAACCCCTTCTTGGGCGGTTGAGTATACATGTGGGCCGTGAGCCAGTTATTGGATCCCGCGAGGATCGTTATCATGGTCTTATCATATGGACATGCTAGTTTACTACTAGTCCGCGACTATTTTTGTTATTATGCTAATTCCAATCTCCGGAACTTGATATTACTCTGTTTTCCAATCGAAAAATGATAAAAGAGTTTTCAAAAACTACTTTTGAGCTGCGAGGCTGTATCCGCATATTAGCTGACTAGTAGTGGATCGGGCCGCACGCCGCAGCGAGATATATGTTGGATCGGACTGCACGCCGCAGGAACATATCATGATATTGTGCTTGGGCTGTAGGAGCCCTCCGGAGTCTGAAACCCCACAGTGAGCACGGGTACCCAAAATTGGAGTCGAGCTACGCGTCGTAGCGGTCATATCATGCATTGCATTGCATTTAGATACATCCGCTAGCTGTTATACTGTGTTGCTGGTACTTGTTGGAACAGGTACAGTGAAGATTGATTCTATGACAGGGTAGTTGATTATAGCTTTACATAGTGCTTTATTGCGGATTTCTTATCTGCGCTGTCTTACCCTTGTTTATTACCACTGAGTATGGCAGTACTCATTTTACTCCCTTGCACCTTGTGTGCAGATCCAGGTACCTCTCAGCAGTGATCCAGTAGCTGTGCGAGGCGACGTTTGTGGATATTCGAGGTAGCTGCAGAGTCCGCAAGACCCGATATTCCTTCCTACTGTCTTTTGATTTTGTATTGACATTTCTTTCCGCACTTGGTATCTTGTAAACCTTTATACACTCATGTTCAGTAGAGGCTCATGACTCTTGACCCTTGGTCTATGGGAGTTGATGTATTATGGGACTTAGTTCCCTGTTTTCGTTATTTGTATCGCTATTGCTTCGTGATTTAATATGCTTAAATGGGCTAAGAGAGCTTCTAGCTCCGTTAATGTTATCGATCAGTCAGGCTGGCTTAGCAACGTGCTGGGCGCCATCACGACCGAATTTGGGGTCGTGACACCGGGTCACCTGTCCTAGACAGACCCAACCCTTGTGTTGAGTCCCCTAAGTCAGATATGATGCAAATAAGCGTTTCCTACTAGGGATCCGGCATGAAGTTATGTTATTCTAAGCTCAAAACCTCGGTATGTGATCTAGACTGTGTAACCAAGCGGACAACTCGGGTTGAGGAAGGAGCTCCTTTCCGGGAATCAATAGGCCAGCCGGCTTAGAAACTTTCCGAGCCTCTTTGTTATTTCAGGGTATGACACTAACAGAATAAGGAGTCTCAACCAGTGAGCACATCCCCAGGGGTGAGAAAAAGAAGGACTCGGCGCAGTTTGTATATACAGTTCAGATAATATCAAAGCGGTAAACATATAGCAGTTTGTATATACAGTTCAGATAGTATCAAAGCGGTAAACATATAGCACGTTAATTAAATATATAATAAAATCAGATATAGACAAAAACAACAATTTAACTGAGCTCGAATTCTTAAACCCTGAACCGAAGTCCCGGTGTCATAAGAGCACGAGCAACTACTGATTGTCACACCTCCTTTTTCCGCAAACCCGCTGATTAATACTACACCCCGGGAAGGGATATAACAATAAAAGGGAAGGAGTTTTTCCAATTAAAGGACAATCGGAACGGGATTTGTTTATGAAATTCAGAGTCGCCACTTGAGAGATTTATGGTGTCCCAAGTCACCGATTGAATCCCGAATCGAGGAAAAGAATGACTCTGTTTAACAGTCCGCGAACCAGAAATCCGGATAAGGAATTCTGTTAACCCGGGAGAAGGTATTAGGCATTCCCGAGTTCCGTGGTTCTAGCACGGTCGCTCAACTGTCATATTTGGCTAAATTATCTGACTTATAACATGCTTTAACTTATGTGCAAATTTTAATCTTTGACCGCTTATATTACTATTATTATTGTTATTTTAATAGAGAATTGCAACATCGTGAAAACGTATTTCTAACCACGTCACAATCAATGTACCCGTGATTATAGACACATTTCGACTTCGTTGAGATTTGGATTTGGGTCACATAAATGTGCACCCGAGTTTAGGGAGATAACATTATTAAATACGCGCCTAAAGCTACTAACGCGTTATTATTTTGAGAAGGCTGTAAAATTCGCTAAACGGCTCATCCCGAAGTCTAAGTATTTTTAATATATACATTTATGAGGGCCCTGCAACTTTGCATTTTTTATTTGGCGAGACTCGTCTTATTTATTATTTGAAGGACGAACCTAAAAGAAACTACGATTCTCTAATTTATTTGTCTCTAAAAAATAAGAAAACCTAATTTATTCGCTAAGATTATCTAGAGTCGTTATAATCAGGTTACATGAAATGCACCCCCCGAATTTAGAGTTAGACATCGTAACTATGTCACGGGAACCGTACCCATGGCCACGACAATTATTAATAATTGTGCTTGAAGAAAACTATAATGTTCAAAATTATTATTCTAAGACTAGTTAAGATTGTTGAGAATGCCATGAATCATGATTTCATTCGGAAGTAATTCGTTAGAAGTAAACTTGGCTTTACACTAGCAGAAAAGTTGAAACTATCCATTACAAAAGAAAATGATCACGCCATGTAATCTAATAATATAATAATCTAATAATAAATGACAAAACAACTAATTGACAATAATATAAATAATCTAATAATAAATGGCAAAACAACTAACAATTAGTGATAAAAATATATATATAATTAACAACTAACAATAACATTAATAATCAGTGATAAAGTTAACTATAACTCTAATAAATAAAAGCACTAATTTGACAACCACATACGACACATAGTTAAAACACATCAATAGGTCACAATGATATAAATAACAATACTTTTCAACTTCAACTAATAATTTCTATAGCTTTTGTACTTTCTTACTTTTCAACTTTTAGCTAATAATTTTCATAGTTTTTGTTGTTTACTTTCTAAATAATGAGTTTTAAATTCAAAGGAAAATTATGTACTTCTTCAGCAATCTTCAAATAAATCAATAGGCCTTCAACTTAAACTCACGTTCCCAACTAACTGAAAATGATAAAATATTTTATGTCAAACAATACGGGATGAAAAATCGATAATATCCAAACTAGCTGAGAAGTTACAGTAGTACTATCAAAGTGCTAAAAATAGGAGATGACCTTATCTTTCGAATTCAAACAAAACAACCTAGAATACTAACCGAAAATGACCGCAACGGAACAGAAACTCAGACAACAAACTCGACGTGCCGGATAGCAACGCTGCTGCAGGTGGCCGTAGGTGGTGACGTGAAGGTGGTTTGGGTGGTTAACAGAGATGAGGACTGGTTTCAGGTGATGGTCGACGATGGAGCGGCGTGATGGTTGCTTCTCAGCAGTCGACGGAAACCGAGCTACCAGTGAAGTCGACTCCTCTTTCCTCTGCTGGTCTAGCTCTCCTTTTATTTCTTTTTTTTGAAGAAGAAGCTGATGGGGTATGAGTTGTATTCCATATGGTGGAGGAAATTATGGGAGTTAAAGTGTGGAAACAAAGCGTGGGGGACAAGGGGACAAGGAATGGGTGCTGTGAAGAAAAATGAGTGGAAAATGACACCTCCTCTTTCCTTTTTAAAATGAGCCAGCATCTCCAATAGCCCATGCGTTGGTTGTCTTTATCTTTTAAAATATAGTAGTCTCCTCACTTGTTTGTCCATTGGACCAATTCTGAAAATTCCCATGTGAGAGACCAAGGGTCATGGGTCTCCACGTGGGTTTCAAGAATTATGGGCTTCATCTCGTGCTCCGTCCGTGTCCCCCACGTGTGGTGGGCTCGGATTATTATGGGCTAGGTTTGAAATTTATAAAATCGGGTAGTTTGAACCCGAATATTATTCTTTGCCCGGAATCAAGAATGAGAACACGGTGTTATTAATTAATCCTACGTAAGCAAAATAACTATAAAAGTATGACCGACAACTAAACAAAATTATTTTTATTTTTCAAGATTAAAGTAACCACAAAAATACTAATGAAACTATATTTATTTATTTATTTCATAATTTTCGTTTTTTAATAAAGGTAAAAATATAAAGTATTATTTTTGTATTTTTCCAGTTTAAAAATGACTTCGAAACATTAATAAAATTATATTTTTGTTATTTTTCATTTTCGTAAAACAAACTTAATTGCTCTAAATTGCAAACATGAATTTTATATACAAATGCAATATATTTTTGTATTTTTATATTTTTAGATAAATTAGCCATATAAACACAAACGCACAAATACAGATAATAAAAGAAAAATAACACAAAAATCCACACTAATTGCAAACGACACAAAATTATTTTTATTTTGAATTTTTGGGAGTAATTCTCGTATAGGGCAAAAATCACGTGCTCACACATGGTAACTTTTGAATCAAACAATAAACAAAAGATACATGACACTGGAATAAAGTGGGGCTTACCAAGTCTATTGGGATGAGGATGTAATTCTATCACTGATCAATGCTACCTGCTATGGAACCACCTGAATCCATTAAAGATGCAGCGTCCTCAGAAAATGGATGTTAGTATTGTCGAATAATACTAGTATATATAACTAAACACCATCTCAATATAATGAATAATAATGTAAGGAGGAACAATCATGAAATCAAGGGAAGCCTTAAACTATGTTGCTCGGACTTTTCGAAAGTATCGCCCGATGCGTGTCGGCTACTCCAATGGTAGTATATTTTTGAAGAATCCGCTACGGGTGCTGCAACATAGGCCTTAAACTATGCCAAAACATCAAGTTAAGAACCACATAAGTTTTCAATTAAATATTTTATGTTTTTAGATTGGGAGATGATCGGTATCGATATACCATCATTCACAATACTATCGTACTTTTAAACGGAGACCGATCATGACCTGATCGCCTAGGTCATCTCATTTGCAACATCAACTACAATCACAATTCCAATTACAGTTTACAGCACAATCACCACCATGTGTGCAACATGGCATCCGATCACGACCCTATCAGCTAAGTCGTCTCACCCGAAATATTATTATTTTCTATCAATCATCTCACTTCATACTTCGTTCACATCTTTTCAATTCATTGGCACTAGTGGACACAATTATAATATCAGTCTTGGCACTTGGCCATATTTTGTAATTCAAGTTCCTTTTCCACATTCACACATCATTATCATCATAAAAAAAACAATAAGACTTTTCGTTCAAGACTTTAAATACACATGTGAGCAATTTAGAATTTTAGGCACATAGAGGCTTTTCACACAATTTGGCATAACAACCTTCATTCGAACTTAACTTGAAGTATTAACATTTCACGTCCATACTTTGAATACATCCTCAAATGATAAGATAACACGATAAAAGCATTTGAAATACATATTGAACATATATCTTTCAATACAAGCATATTCTAAATGGCCATTTTTATAATGATCAATTCGGGACTTACATAGCTTTACATGAACGCCATGGAATTTTGTTCTAAGAAAAGGGGTTTAGCCAACATACCTCAATTGAGCTTCCTTAACTCTAAATATTTCAGAATTCTTAATAACTTCTATCTCTTTTAGAAATATAAATAATTGAACCAAAATTAGGAAGATGGTCATAGTTATAGCTAATTTAGGTATTTTATCAATCAGTAGGTGTACAATAAGGATTCAAAGTCCTTTTAATGGAGGGTTCCATCATCCCACAACCCATTCTTTACTATTTTTAGCTCACAACCCTACTACACCCTTTGATAACTCATGCATGCAAATTAAATAACTCTAATACCCATGGATTATCATACTAATTGCCAATTTCTAATTAAATATTGAAATTAAGGGTTAGGGTGTAGAATCTTACCTCTTAGAATGAAGACCTAGTGAGTTTTCCTTGTTAATGTTCCAAGATTTGGCCAAACATTGATGACAACGAATTGAAATCCCTCTTCTCACACTAGAACACCTTCCTCTCTCTCTAAAATATAATTTTATCTTTCTAGAACACCCCTAATAGTGTTTTAGGAGAAGGGGGTCGGGTTATAAAAACCCAAAAATGAAACTCGAAAATGGAATATGTGGTCGCATAATGCTTCTGCGGTCCGTAAAATGGGCCGTGAAATGGCCCTCCAGAACTGGACTGGTCTGCCCACTCTGCAGCCATTATTTGGTCCACAGACCTGTTATGCAGCCGCATAATGTGCCACAGAACCTCCCTCCAAAAAAATTTCATGTTGAATCTGTGATCAGTGTGCCGCACGCAAAATTGTTTTGCGGCCGCATAATGGACCGCAAATTGGTCCACAATTTTGCTCAAGTTTCTGTTTCACTCCATGGTCATTTTGCGGTCCGTCGAGTGATTTTGCGACCACATACTCCTCAGCGCACTGTTCAACCCAAAAAGTATGTACTCTACAATCTTTAACACATAAGTCTATCTCGGCACCATGAAATTCTGAGATTTTAGGTAAAATTTTACGGGGTCTTATAGGTTCGGCGATTATTTTATGTATCATACCAATTTCTCAGTTATTCTATTATATATAATTAAATTAGACTTCTCAAATCGTCACAGTCATGTCAATTTCTCTTCTGTATCGATACAATTCGGTTAATTTTCGGTAATTTTTTTAAATATCATGTAAAAGTCACTAGTAGGAGTAGAATACAATAACAATACGTGCTTTTATAGGACTTAACAAAACTCTCTAGCCATTTTTAAAGTTTAAAAGGTGATGAATTAAGAAAATTTAAAAGATGGTTAGAGTATAGATTCATTCCATCAACTATTCTACAACAACGTAAATAAACTAAGCAAATCTATATTGTATTAAAAGCACGAATCTGACATGAAAAATCCCAAAAAAATGATTCGTCGGCCTTTTGTCATTATATTTTAAATTCTTAACCACATAAGAATAATTTTTTTCCCTCTATTTTTCTTTCATATACCCTATTCACGGTTAGTAAAACTCAATTTACAAGTGTTTTTTTTTAAAATTTGATTGATATTTACTCATGACTATTCTTGTAATGTGATTCCGTAAGTGTTTGAACAATGTTCTTTTTAGATAATATCTATATCTGGTTTACAAATTGGAGTTATATTTATAAAATTAATTTGTAAGTGTTTCTTTAAATTGATAGCTTAACTGATAATTTATATTTTTTCTTGCTTGGATTTTTGAAGACAATGTACTTCTTTCATCTTTATTTTATTACTCAAATAATTTATAATAAAATATTTATACAATTTTTACTATTTTATACTTATTGAGATAGGATACACACGCATTCTCACCACCATAACCTAGCATGTATCATAAAAACATAATTGTATGATGATCTTTTGTTATTCTTCAAGCAATATTTTTTTTTTTTATGAAACTTCCACAACTATACACAATTTAATTATACATATTATACATGAATTTTACATATATCATAACTATATAATTATATTTATTTTTATAGATTTTGAACGGTTTCACTGAATGCATCGACAATAATGTTATATTTTAGAGGTGTCCTCCTCTTACCAGTATCAACTGAAGCAACATTCTTCATGGCGCACATCAACATTGTTCAAGCGATGACATCAAGAGGGTAGCAATTGTCCGACTAATGGTTCCAGCAACATCACCATACTCATGCTTCATTATAACACTTAATTTAGTGACTACATGCTCAATACAACTATTTCTTTAATATAATAACGTTTTTGCATCCTCAAATGCTATGACACTTAATTCATTCTTATTCAATTTAATATGCACTATTTTAGATAATTTACCATTTAAATATTTGTTGTATCATCAATCACCTTTATACTTAATTCATTCTTATTCTACCTGATTAAAACACATTTTTTTGTGCATAACGCATAATACACGTGCAACGCACGCACACTAAATCTAGTACAAAGAAAATATAAATCACAAGAGTGAGAAGATATTAACCAAGTTGGGATTCAAGGATAAAGTCTATAGAAGATTAACATTCAAAAAGATAGATCTAAATCAACCAAAGGAAACATATTCAATACACCTTGTGTCTTGCTAGAGAATAAGCTGAAAATAATTTAGTTTCAATAGAAGTGTAGCACACTAGGAGCACGTTTGGTTTAGTTGAATTAGAGTAGCTGATAAGTATTGGTGCTGAAAAGCATTTTTAAGTGTTGAAGCTGATTTAAAAAATATAAGCAGGTACGTGTTTGGATGAAAGTACTAAAATTCATAATAAGCAGCTAAAAATCAAGTATACAAAGAGTTTTATTTTAAAAAGAAGTATTTCAGAGATAGAATAGTAAATACTTTGGTCAAACTTTAAGTGCTTATAAAATGAAATTTGATAAGTTGGGTGAGACCAACTATGACTTTTGGCTTATTTTTGGCACTTAACTTATAAGACTTTTAATCTTACCAAACGTGTAAATAAACCAAAAAATGCTTATAAGCCAGTTTGAGCAACTTATAAGCTTAGCCAAGCACCATCTAGGGTGGAATTAGAATTTTGAGTTTAATTACTTATTACCTTGTAACTGTTTCATAAGTCCAAGGCCCAAGAACAAATTCAATACTTTATTATTTTTAAACTTAACATATATATATATTTTTCACGTTGTAAATTTATTCGGTACGGTTCGTATTTATTGATTTATTTTCATAAAGTAAAAAATCTGTCCTAATTATCGATATGATTATAGATTTATATAAAAACATACGATTTTATTTATAAAAAATCTAAAAATCAGTTCGGTAGGGTACGAGTCGATTGATCTAGTCGGTTTTTTAATATCCATCGACAGAAAGAAAAAAAAACAGTGTATTTCGTATAGATCGAGACTTGTAGCTTGATTCTTTACTCATTCCATACTGGGAAGAATTGCAGATTCAATTCCCGCTATGCCTCATCCTAGTAGGTGTCTGCGCCATTGGGCCAGCTAAACTTGCTCTGATCTAGTGTGCAGCTAATGTTCGAAAGGCCTAACGGATCACCATAGGATAGAACCCTTGCGACCTGCTCCCCTCTGACTTAGGACTCACTACCCGCTTGAAAGTTGAAGATGATGTTATGCGGCGTTCAGAACGAATATTTCGAAATGACAGCATCGAAGATATATTTCTATATATACACAGTTACGGTTATCTCGGACTGGGCCTGATCTTCCGATATCGATATCTGATCCCTAAGCTGAGCTCCAAAGTCTGGATTGTTGTGGAGTCAACTCGTCTTCCCCGAAGCGGAACCCGGCCTGTGCTATAATGCACAAAAGCCCCCCCCCCCCCCCACACCAAAAAGTAAAGAACCCGTGGTGCCTGCTTGTGGAAGAAGAAGAAGCGGTTCACCACCCACTATAGATCCCACCAAATCATTAAACCTGGTGACTGCTCGCTCTTTGATCAGTGATTCCCCTATAGATTAGTAAAATGATCCATAAATTAAATAAATGAGACCATTATAATTGACAGGTCATTGTGAGAACAAGAGATAATTTCTTCCAAGAAAACAAGAATAGTAAATAAATGAGGGAAATTATTTAGCATAAAATTCCTATGTATATGACATCTCTTGGAAAATTTGTATTCAGATCTCGTGTTTATACAACTCCCAATGAATATATAATATGGGTCTTTTCATAAATTGTTATCACTAAACCAAGATGAATCAATACATGTTTTCATCTCAATTTATCACCTTTTTTTTGTTTTGTTAAAATTTATCACTTAATTTTAGTAAATAAATACTATGATTTGCTGCAACTGTCGAGTGAGTTTATAAGTTATGTTGTGATATTACTATGATTTGCTGCAAATGTCAAGTATGCATGAGTTTGCAAGTTATTTTGTGACGTAAGTAAAAGAAAAATTGAAACATTTTGTGATTCTGCTTATATTATATAGAACAATCTATTTTTCCGCGAAGTTCACTTTTATTATATTGATGTGGCTTGCATTGTGATATATATATATATATATATATATATATATATATATATATATATATATATATATATATATATATATATATATATATATATATATATATATATATATATATATATATATTAGTGGCACACTCAGGATTTTATGCAAGAAGGTTCAATCTTAGAAATATATAACTTTAGTAGTAAAATAATAGTTGTCAAGTTGTTCAAATAAATATTTATACAAAATTTACACAGCTTTAATCTTAATTTATACATATACACAAAATTACGGGTTCAGTTGAACCCGCTAGCTACAATTATATGGCATGGTCTAAATTGTTGCATCAAATATAACAGTTGCTAAGTGTAAAATATATTTTCTCCTCAATATCGTGTCGCGATTTGACTAAGCATAGAGTTTAATTAAAAGTTAGGTGAAGAAATATTTAAATGAATTGTAATACAATTTCATTTAATTATAGTAGTAAGATTAAACATCTAAGATAACTTCAAAACAAAAATGAGTGTAAGTGAATTATATGCTACAAAATTTTGGAGTATGATAGAGATTATCTTATCAATTTCATCAACGAGACATTAATCACGCTGAAAGACACCCATAGGAAATTACCTGTTCCTAAATGTAAAAAAATCCTACGAACGAAAATTTAAACTTTTTGAAAACTCTTGAACCAGAGGGGTAAAAACTTAATTTTACAGTGGATCAGTTCAACTGATTGAAATACTACATTTTTCGTTTTGAGAAAAAGAGGGTAAAGGAGAAGGATAAAAAGAAAAAGAACTAAAGTGAATCAGTTCAACTATAAAAAGGAATACGTAGGCTAGAAGAAAAGTGAAGAACGGCAAAGTCATTAATTCTCCCATATTCTTTTTTGAGCTTGTAAAATTTATTTCATGTTATGAAATAATAAAAGAACAAGAGCAATATTGTAGAGAAAAAGAGAGAGGAAATTCTTATTGAATTTTGGGATGATTTACAATGGGGTAAGACCCCTCTATTTATAGGAGAAATATGACTTAGTCACAAAGTAAAACTCTCCACAAGATAGACATTCACTCCAAATAGAATTATAGACATTCACTCCAAATAGAATTCTATTCTTAACACTCCCCTGAATGTCTACTCAATAAGTAATGTGCCTTATTAAAACCTTAACTAAAATAAAACCCAATGGGAAAAAAATCTAGAAAAGGAAAAAGAGTACACATATCTAATAATACGCCTTTTGGTTGCCTCGTTAAAAACCTCGCAAGGAAAACCCAGTGGAACAAAACCTTGTAAGGGAAAAAGAGTGCAACGCGCATTAACTCCCCCCGATGAGAGCATCAATTCACATCCTTAAGCCTTCGCATCCCGATCTTGTACACTAGTTTCTTGAAGGTTGACGTCGGTAGAGATTTAGTGAACAAATCAGCCATATTATCACTTGAACGAATCTGTTGCACATTAATATCACCATTCTTTTGAAGATCATGTGTGAAAAATAACTTTGGTGAAATGTGCTTTGTCCTATCTCCTTTTATGAATCCTCCCTTCAGTTGAGATATGCATGCTGCATTGTCTTCATACAAAATAGTGGGTAACTTGTCATATTTCACACCACATTTATCTCGAATAAGATGTATTATAGACCTCAACCACACACACTCTCGACTTGCTTCATGAATAGCAATTATCTCGGCATGATTAGATGAAGTAGCCACAATTGATTGCTTAGTCGATCGCCACGATATAGGCAGTGTCTCCACAGGTAAACACATAACCTGTTTGAGATCGAGCCTTGTGTGGGTCGGATAAATACCCAGCATAAGCATAACCAACAAGATCGGGACTGCAATTGTTGCCATAAAATAAGCCCATATCGGTAGTCCCTTTTAGATACCGCAATATGTGTTTGATTCCATTCCAATGTCTCCTTGTGGGAGCAGAGCTATATCTTGCTAAGACATTAACTGGAAAAGTTATGTCGGGCCTTGTAGTATTGGCAAGATACATTAGTGCACCAATTGCACTAAGATATGGTACTTCAGGACCAAGTAGCTCTTCATTCTCTTCTTGAGGTCGGAATGGATCCTTGTTCACATCAAGTGATCGAACAACCATCGGAGTACTTAATGGATGTGCTCCATCCATGTAAAACCGTTTAAGTACCTTTTCTATGTAGGTAGATTGATGAACAAAAATTTTGTTTGCCAAATGTTCAATTTGCAAACCAAGACATAATTTTGTCTTTCCGAGATCTTTCATCTCGATCTCCTTCTTTAAATAATCAATTGCCTTTTGGAGTTCTATAGGAGTTCCAATAAGGTCTATGTCATCAACATATACGGCAAGTACAACAAATTCCGATGTTTTTTTCTTTATGAAAACACATGGGCAAATGGCATCATTTATATAGCCTTCCTTTAATAAATACTCACTAAGACGATTATACCACATTCGTCCTGATTGCTTTAGACCATACAAAGATCTTTGCAATTTGATTGAAAACATTTCCCGGGATTTTGAATTATTAGGCATTTTGAAGTCCTCGGGAATTTTCATGTATATCTCATTATCAAGTGAGCCGTAAAGGTAGGCAGTAACCACATCCATTAAATGCATGTCAAGTTTTTCATGGACAACAAAACTAATGAGATAACGGAATGTTATAGCATCCATAACGGGTGAATATGTCTCTTCATAATCAACACCAGGCCTTTGTGAAAATCCTTGTGCAACAAGGCGTGCCTTATATCTTTGTACCTCATTTTTCTCATTTCTCTTGCGTACAAAGACCCATTTATAGCCAACGGGCTTAACACCATTAGGTGTTTGGACTACAGGCCCAAAAACTTCACGTTTTGCAAGTGAATTCAATTCTGATTGGATTGCTTCTTGCCATTTTTGGCCAATCAAGTCTTTGTCGACATTCACCAACAGATTGAGGTTCAAGATCCTCACTTTCTTGCATAATGCTGGATGCAACATTATATGCAAAGACATAATCCACCACTATATCCAATCGATTCAAATTTGTCTCAATATCGATTGGATTTATTGAGTTCCTTATTTTCATGAGTCTCGGGCTCAGTGGATTCCTCATGAATCTCAGAATTTATTAAGTCGTGGATTTCTTCATGAGATTCTTTCATAGTGTCATTTTGATCATTTATTTTCGTTTTTCTAAGATTTCGATCTTTGGAACCTAATGGTCTGCCACGTTTCATGCGTGCTTTTGACTCATTAGCTATGACACTAGAAGATTGCCCAATAGGGACATCAATACGGATTGGAACATTCTCCGCAGGGATATGTAATTTTGTTATCCTTTTCATATTCGTAAATGCATCGGGCATTTGATTTGCTATTCTCTGCAAATGAATAATCTTTTGTACCTATTTTTCACAAATAGAGGCACGTGGATCAAGATGAGATAATGATGGATTTTTCCACAAAATTTCCCGTTTGGTTTCACCAACTTCTCCCCCTAATTTTGGGAAAAGTGTCTCATCAAATCGTCAGTCTGCAAATCGTGCAATAAATAAATCTCCCGTTAATGGCTCGAGGTAGCGAATAATGGAGGGCGATTCAAACCCAACATATATTCCTAACCTTCTTTGCGGACCCATTTTGGTGCGATATGGCGGTGCTACAGGCACATATACTGCGCATCCAAAAATTCTTAAATGGGATATATTAGGTTCATGACTCAAAACTAATTGCAACGGGGAATATTTATGATAATTTGTCGGTCTGAGACGAACTAGCATTGCTGCATGCAAAATGGCGTGACCCCAAACAGAAGTGGGCAGCCTCGTTTTCATGAGTAACGGTCTTGCTATCAATTGCAAACGTTTAATTAAAGACTCTGCAAGACCATTTTGAGTGTGAACATGAGCTACATGATGTTCCACTTTTATCCCAATTGATAAGCAATAATCATTAAATGCTTGGGATGAAAACTCAGCAACATTATCAAGTCTAATAGACTTAATTGGATTATCGAGAAATTGTGCCCGTAATCGAATTATTTGTGCCATTAATTTTGCAAACGCGAGGTTGCGAGATGACAATAGGCACACATGAGACCATCTAGAGGATGCGTCTATCAAGACCATAAAATATCGGAACGACCCACTAGGTGGGTGAATAGGTCCACAAATGTCCCCTTGTATACGTTCCAAAAATGCAGGTGACTCAATTCCAACCTTTGTTGGTGATGGTCTAATAATTAACTTGCCTTGATAACAAGAAGTGCAAGAAAATTCATCATTTAAAAGAATCTTTAAATTCTTTAATGGATGCCCATTTGAGTTTTCTATGATTCGTCTCATCATTATTGATCCAGGGTGTCCCAATCGATCATGCCAAAGTACAAAAGTATTGGAATCGGTAACATTTTGGTTTACAATAGAATGTGCCTCAATTGCACTAATTCTTGTCCAATACAGGCCACAAGACAAAGATGGGAACTTCTCAATAGCGCTTTTCTGGCCAGAGGCATTTTTGGTAATGATGAGATATTCAAGATTATTCTCATCTATCGTCTCAATATGATATCCATTTCGACGGATATCTTTAAAACTCAACAAGTTCCTCTTGGACTTGGAGGAGAACATTGCATTCTCTATGATAAGTATTGTTCCCTTAGGCAGAGTTAAAGTAGCTCTTCCAGAGCCTTCAATTAATTTACTACTACCAAAAATTGTAGTAACATCTGCCTTACACATACTTAAATGGGAGAAATATTTCTTCTCTTTGAGTATTGTATGTGTTGTACATGAATCAACTAAACAAATATTTTCACAATTGAAATTTGATCCAAGTTTGCTTTGTGAGACATCCATATTTGCTTAATCTTCTGAAAGAGCTTCTTGAGACGGTAGAGTCTCGTGCTGATAACGTGTTATGAAATAATAAAAGAACAAGAGCAATATTGTAGAGAAAGAGAGAGAGGAAATTCTTATTGAATTTTGGAATGATTTACAATGGGGTAAGACCCTCTATTTATAGGAGAAATATGACTTAGTCACAAAGTAAAACTCTCCACAAGATAGACATTCACTCCAAATAGAATTATAGACATTCACTCCAAATAGAATTCTATTCTTAACATTTCATACCTTTTTTATCCCCTACCCATAAAACATGAGGGTCATCTCTATGTATTTACTTACTGCTTGTTTGGATGATTGTTAACCGTTGTATTATATCATATTGTTATGTTAAATATGATATTTGTTTTAATTGTTGCTTTATTGTTTTTGTATTGTATTGTTAAATCCGTCGTACCGACGAAATATTTGACTTTATGTAACAACCGATTCAGATTGTTGCATCATTACCTTGTCTTTTCTCTCTCAATATTCTCACCCTTCATTAATGTTAAATAATTTTATTTTATCATTTCTCCTACCTTTTTATATAGTAATTTTACCCCGTACCATAAATTTTCTTTAAATATGATATCATGAAAAGACGACAAACAACACAATCTATCCAAACATTATATTCAACAAACGATACAGTCCAATACAATACAATACAATACGATATGATATATAATACATTATGAAACGATATGAAATAACTGTTCAAACAAGCTCCTATTCACCATCAAACACATCTAACTTACTAATTGATCGTAAAATAAATTTACCATTAAAGCAAATTGTATGGGTCAAAAATTAAGATCAGAAAAATTCAGCACACGATCGTGGGCGTCCGGACTAAGGTGGGACCCTCAGCAAAGGTCGTAGGCGTCCAGACCAAGGGCGGACCCTCAGCAACGGTCGTGGGCGTCCGGACTAAGGTCGGACCCTTAGCAAAGGCCGTAGGCGTCCGGACCAAGGGCGGACCCTCAGCAACGGTCGTGGGCGTCCGGACTAAGGTCGGACCCTCAGCAACGGTAGTAGGCATCTGGACCAAGGGTGGACCCTCAGCAACGGTCGTGGGCGTCCGGATTAAGGTCGGACCCTCAGCAATGGTCGTAGGCGTACAGACCAAGGGCGGACCCTCAGCAACGGTCGTGGGCGTCCGGACTAAGGTCAGACCCTCAACAACGGTCTCCCCATCCGAATTTCTCAAACAATGATTAATGAGGTCCGCTCATCGAGCTCGACCAAGAGACGACCTCAATAAGCGGAGGGACTAACTGTATGGGTCAAAAATTAAGATCAAAAAAATTTGTCACACGGTCGTGGGCATCCGGACTAAGGTCGGACCCTCAGCAACGGTCGTAGGCGTCCGGACTAAGGTCGGACCCTCAGCAACGGTCGTAGGCGTACAAACCATGAAGCACCTAGTTTGCCTTGGAAAACTCAAAAGGAATATTCTACTGAATATTCTCTATAAGTTGTACCTTTTTGATTATTTAGAAGGGTGTCTCCTATTATATAAAGGGAACCCTAATATTATAAAGAGGGCAGAGGTTCCCATCCCCTCTCTCTAGAAAATGTGTAAACAATTTATATGCGATTCAATACTTTCATTAGATA
Organism: Nicotiana noctiflora; assembly: GCA_032618575.1. Lineage (NCBI taxonomy): Eukaryota > Viridiplantae > Streptophyta > Magnoliopsida > Solanales > Solanaceae > Nicotiana > Nicotiana noctiflora. The sequence continues at coordinate 79,311 of JASVEL010001373.1, read as the reverse complement.
CAAAAAAGGGTCATGAAGTTCTTGTACACATCTATTTCTCCTCTTTATGAAAAGAAAGAAGATATGTCTCACTGAAGACCGGGTGAATCTTACATTTTACTCATATTTTTATTATTTAATGCATCTTTATTTATGCTATTAAATCTGAACATAATCGCCATCAACATCCATATTTGACTATGCTTTTATATTTCCCCAACTAATCTTGGATCTAGAGTTAGTTATTTTTAACTAGGATTTACCCCTTCATCTTTATCGATTGATTTGCTTAAAAAATGCTAAAGAATTTTTGAAGCAAACAATTTGGCGCCGTCTGTAGGGATTTTCTAGCTAAAATTTTAGTTTTTTCTATATCTAGAATTCAATTCCAGTTCCACTTTCTGTTTATGGTAAATATTTCCTAGCACGACTGTCTACCATAACATGAAAAGACGAAATAGCTTTCTTAAACTCTCTTTTGCCTCTGCAACTTCAAAATTTTAATATACTATCCATATACGATAATCCTAATAATTGGGTTTTGATTATCATTCAAGATTTGGAATAATATGTGGAATATGAGTTTGATACCTCTGACAAGTATTTGTGGGCTGATTTAGCATATACTCCACTTGCGTTGAGTATTCTACTATTTATTCTCTTATGGGACATACACGCTTTAAGGAGAAACTTCAAACTTTTAATATACTATTCATATAAGTGAATATTCGTACAACTTTTGTGTTCTTTAAATGCCAAAGGAATTTCTTATGATTGGATAATTTGAAATTAATTCAAGTTGAAGTAGTAATAGCAATAGCAATGTCAACGGAGAAACTGATAGAGAACGCGCCGACGTTGGCAATGTCATCGATGCATTCGCTTCGTTACTACGCCGAGCCGGCGACGACCTTTGAGGAATTGCCCAAAGCAACTACTATTGCGGTTTCAAGAGCAGATGCTAGTGATAAAAGCCTTTTGCTTTTTTCATACACAATTGAAGTCCAATACAAGCAGTCATCACATATGGAAATATAAATAGAAGCTGAACAGGGATATAGTACCACAATAGCATGGATCTACAAGAAGCACAAAAGAGATATGGTCATCTGGTGCCCTCTTCTTCCCCAACTGTTCCTCTATTAGATAATATGCTATCTGTACAAAAAATTTTACTTAAGTGAACAGCCGCGCCAAAATTGGTAGCGCCACTAAAAGCATAACCATAGAAGGGAATATGTACGTTCCTCTCCACACGTAGATTGATCAAATCGAGGTAACGAACGCTTTTATTTTGTTATAACTCACTATTTCTCTAAGTGGAATATAAGCAAGAGCAAACTGGGACTCTCCCAGGAAATGCATCATATTCTCCGACGCAAGCAAAATTAAGCAAACAGGACTCCCCTAGGAAATACATCATATTCTTCAACGCAAGAAAAGTTAAGTAAACTGGGACTCAGGCTATGCGCCTTCACCATCAAAATTAACAAAGTTCAAACAACAGTTGAACTTGGACTCAGGCTATGCGCCTTCGCCATAAAATCAAGGCCATGCGCCTTTGCTAATAATTTCAGCTACGGTTGAACCAAAACTCAGGCTACGCGCCTTCGCCAAAATGTTCGACTACGGTCGAACCAAAACTCACGCTACGCGCCTTCGCCAAAATGTTCGACTACGGTCGAACCAAAACTCAAGCTACGTGCCTTCGCCAAAAAAGTTCAACCACAGTGGAACCAAAACTCAGGCTACGCGCTCTCGTCAAAATGTTCGACTACGGTCGAACCAAAACTCAGGCTACGCGCCTTCGCCAAAAAAGTTCAACCACAGTTGAACCAAAACTCAGGCTATGCGCCTTCATCATCAAAATTAACAAAGTTCAAACAACAGTTGAACTGGGACTCAGGCTATGCGCCTTCTCCATAAAATCAAGGCTATGCGCCTTCGCCAATAAGTTCAACTACGGTTGAATCAAAACTCAGGCTACGTGCCTTCGCCAAAATGTTCGACTACGGTCGAACCAAAACTCACGCTACGCGCTTTCGCCAAAATGTTCGACTACGGTCGAACCAAAACTCAGGCTATGCGCCTTCGCCAAAATGTTCGACTACGGTCCAAGCGCCTTCATCATTGACCTCAGCAAAGTCCGGCCTCCAACGAATCAAGGCGCAGGGGAGGCACCCTCACCATTCAAGTACGAAATAACATTCGGCCTCGCCCAAAATAATAGATTCGGCCTCGCCTGAAATAACATTCGGCCTCGCCTAAAATAATATTCGGCCTCGCCCGAATCAATATTTGTCCTCGCTCGAAATGATGCAGGTCCACGAAAATAAGCCCAATTCTGAGCTTCGAGAGTCTGTTTTCTACTGAATGAAATGAAAGAAGTTAACTTCCTGATTAGTTTGCTATATCATAGCTCATATCTTCATGTTATCATGGAAATTTATCACTTCAGAGAAGAGCCTTTTAGTATTAAATCATTACACGACAAAGCATTCGGCTAAGAAAGTCAGAACATTTATTAAGCGATGATAACTGACAGATGCACACGGATATCTTAAAGAAAATACCTGAATATTGAATTGAAGATTTCTGATCAAGAAGGCCATGTGCTCTCTAACATGCCACATTGGTTTAAGGCGTTGCCTTCGATGCTGAGACACAAATGACTTTTTAGAATTAACATTCGGCCTTACCCGAATTAACATTTGACCTCCCCATCCGAATTTCTCAAACTATGATTAATGAGGTCCGCTCATCGAGCTCGACCAAGAGACGACCTCAATAAGCGGAGGGACTAACTGTATGGGTCAAAAATTAAGATAAAAAAAATTCGCACACGGTCGTGGGCGTCCGGACTAAGATGGGACCCTCAGCAAAGGTCGTATGCGTGATCAGTAGGCGTCCGTACTAAGGTCGGACCCTCAGCAACGGTCGTAGGCGTCCGGACTAAGGGCGGACCCTTAGCAACGGTCGTGAGCGTCCGAACTAAGGTCGGACCCTCGGCAATGGTCGTAGGCGTACAGACCAAGGGCGGACCCTCAGCAACGGTCGTGGGCGTCCGGACTAAGGTCAGACCCTCAACAACGGTTGTGGGCGTCCGGACTAAGGTCGGACCCTCAGCAAAGGTCGTAAGCATCCGGACCAAGGGCGGACCCTCAGCAACGGTCGTGGGCGTCCAGACTAAGGTCGGACCCTCAGCAACGGTCGTAGGCGTACAGATCAAGGACGGACCCTCAGCAACGGTCGTGGGCGTCCGGACTAAGGTCGGACCCTCAGCAACGGTCGTGGGCGTCCGGACTATGGTCGGACCCTCAGCAACGGTCGTAGGCGTAGAGACCATGAAGCACCTAGTTTGCCTTGGAAAACTCAAAAGGAATATTCTACTGAATATTCTCTATAAGTTGTACCTTTTTGATTATTTAGAAGGGTGTCTCCTATTATATAAAGGGAACCCTAATATTATAAAGAGGGCAGAGGTTCCCCTCCCCTCTCTCTAGAAAATGTGTAAACAATTTATATGTGATTCAATACTTTCATCAGATCCAAAAAGGGTCATGAATTTCTTGTACACATCTATTTCTCATCTTTATGAAAAGAAAGAAGATCTGTCTCACTGAAGACCGAGTGAATCTTATCTTTTACTCATATTTTTATTATTTAATGCATCTTTATTTATGCTATTAAATCTGAATATAATCGCCATCAACATCCATATTTGACTATGCTTTTCTATTTCCCCAACTAATCTTGGATCTAGAGTTAATTATTTTTAACTAGGATTTACCCCTTCATCTTTATCGATTGATTTGCTTAAAAAGTGCTAAACAATTTTTGAAGCAAACACAAATATCACTCGATATATAATTAAATCCAATATAATTTGGTGTGTACTATTTTACACAGCAAGTCAACTAAAAACAACGATGACTTTCCGTTGTACTACACTATACATTATTGACTCGGAGATATGCTTATGTTAATAAAATCAAATGCGATTTTAATGCTTACTTCCCGAAAAACGAATTTCCCCATACCGCCATAGTTCTTTTATTTCGTCTTCATATTCTATTGTGCAATTTTTTTTCAATATATGCTCGTAATGCTTGTTCAAGTTTTTAAAAACTCTTAGTATATAATAATTAAGCAAGCATATTAATCAAATTATATGCTTATAGGATAAGCAAAATACACCACTACACCAAAATTGAAAATAGTGTTCATGTGTCTATTATCTTACTATAATAAACTTTTGAAAATCTTCCCTTTCAAAATAACAAGAAAATTAAACAACAAGAAAACAAATACAGCAATTATAGAAACAAAATCTCGCTGATGTGAAAACAAAGCAAGTAATAAAAGGAAAAATATCCTAATAAGAGTAAACTTGGATAATTACAATTCAATAAAAATGTGAACGGTTAAGATTTTCATAATCCTATTAATGGAAGGATTAGTAGCTCATTTAAAACTTGGCACAATTCACGAATTGCACGAAACTTGTTAAAATCCCTATTTCAACGCCGTGGCCGTTGTATATAGACAACACCATATACTCATTCAATCTTCTCTTTACCATTCCACCATCTTTTTTAAACCAAATTTAACCATTCACATCCTTCTTCAATTTGGTTTCTAATTTCTACCTCTCTTAGCTTCCTCCTCCTACACAAATTCTGTTTCCCTCAATATCTGTATATATACATATAAAAACTCTGCAATAACCCAAAAATAGATCAAAACAAAAAACAAAAAACCATGGCTTTTTTCAGGTCGTTATTGTTCTTTCTTCTCACCTTATTTGTTATTTCATCTGCACTCGACATGTCCATCATTAGTTACGACGAACAGCACGGACAGATGGGGACAACACATCGTCGTACTGACGATGAAGTCAGAGGATTGTACGAATCTTGGCTTGTTAAGCACGGAAAGAATTACAATGCCATTGGAGAAAAAGAGAAACGATTTGAGATTTTTAAGGATAATTTAAGATTCATCGACGAACACAACGCTGAGAACCGCTCATATAAACTTGGGTTGAATCGATTCTCTGATCTTACCAACGAGGAATACCGTGCTATGTTCGTGGGTGGACGGTTGGATAGAAAGACGAGGTTGATGAAAAGCCCTAAAAGTAACCGTTATGCTTTTAACGCCGGTGAAAAATTGCCGGTATCCGTTGATTGGAGAGAGAAAGGCGCCGTTGCACCTGTTAAAGACCAAGGCCAATGCGGTGAGTGTTTTTCCATCGTTTAAAACTGTTCTATGGATGAAATCTCTGTTATTTATCGTAAACATGTTCTTTTTGTTGTTTGTTTGACCAAGAGCAAGCGTTTCAATGGAGGGTTGACAAGAGTCTTAGGTCAAAAGTTTTGATTTTTATGTTGTGTTTGCCCTAGGTTGTCGTCTTATGCAGTCAATGATCTGCTATTGGGTAGCTATGCTTCTGTTTTCATGGTTATTTCAGTCAACGAATTTGAGAAATAAATTGCTGCTTTGTCTGGTAGTTGATTTTCCTAATATATTTTGTCCCCTCTTTTTCTAGACGGTGAAATAAAGTTGGAGTTTTTATTTGCTTTGGATGTTAGTGTTCTCTCACTCCCACAATAGTCTAAATACAAAGACGATCTAAAATTTAGAGGTATTATATCTTAATATACCCCTAAAATAGTTTCTTTATATGGATATTATATCTGCATATATATATATATATATTCATATATATATATATATATATATATATATATATATATATATATATATATAGATTGTACATTCATTATACACATATAATACATAAATTATTCATATACTATACCTCCACCTCTACCTGCATAGGTGGAGTTAGCCTATTAGGTGCGGGTTCGGCTGGACCTAGTCACTTTTGCTTAAACATTATATTTATATAGAAATTTATTTAGTATATATAAATATTTAATTGTAAATCCAGTAACTAAGACGCGTTGTGGGTTCTGTGGCATATTAAGAACCCATAAACTTTAAATTCTGCATCCGCCTTTGTCCACGACTATTTTTGGTTTAAATAGTTAGGTGAACGGCTATTTGGTTAATTCTTTCCATAATTTGTTTTAAAAGGCATATTTATGGTATGGGTGTAATGAGAAAGCATGAAGATTAGATTAAAAGGTTAGGTTATATATTTTGCTTTTGCAAGTTGATCAGCTTCTTTTTCCATTCTAAAGTAGAATTGGCCACAATTTTAATTTACGCGAGATAAATTAAGATTAAGCCTAGTGTCCTAGGTGGTGCCGTTTGATCTTCCTTTGATTATGAGGAATCCCATATGTCGATTGGTTAGATCATAGATGTCAGTCTATCTATGTTATATATAGAATTTGAGTTGAACTTGCATATTTTCTAATGAAGGGAGTTGCTGGGCATTCTCAACGGTTGGCGCTGTTGAAGGAATAAATAAAATTGTAACTGGTGAATTAATTACCCTATCAGAGCAAGAGCTTGTTGATTGTGATCGGAGTTATAACCAGGGATGTAATGGCGGTCTCATGGATTACGCCTTTGATTTCATCAAAAATAACGGTGGCATTGACACTGAAGATGATTACCCTTACCATGCTCAAGATGGTACTTGTGATCCATACAGGGTAAGTTAACCATATTATATATAGAAAAACATCCAAAGATTCTGTACTATTTCAGAATGTTAGTCTATATAGCAAGTAAATATAGTATTTGCTCACAAAAATTTGGTCCTTCAGAAAAATGCCCGAGTTGTCTCCATTGATGGGTATGAAGATGTTCCAGAAAACGATGAGAAGTCGTTGATGAAGGCAGTGGCAAATCAACCAGTTAGTGTTGCTATCGAAGCTGGTGGCAGAGCTTTCCAGCACTACTCTTCGGTATGAAAACCATTATCTTAATGTATCTTTTTAGTCCGTGGTGGATCTTGACTAATGTCTAGTTCTGAACTCATTGACTCTAAATTATGGATTCGTTGTTGCACTTTAGTATGCATGTTTGCCTAATCTGCAAACACAGCTGCATTGTGCCTGGTTTTACTACTTAAAGCTAGTATACTCATTTACACATCCTCTTTTGGTCAATTCATGCAGGGTGTTTTCACTGGATATTGTGGAACGCAACTAGACCACGGTGTAGTTGTAGTTGGCTACGGAACAGAAAATGGCGAAGATTACTGGATTGTGAGGAATTCATGGGGTCCAAACTGGGGAGAAAGTGGTTACATCAAGCTTCAGCGCAATTTCGCTAATTCTACAACTGGAAAGTGTGGAATTGCAATGCAGGCATCTTATCCTCTCAAATCAGGTGCAAATCCTCCTAATCCTGGTCCATCTCCTCCTACTCCTGTAACACCACCAACTGTTTGCGATGAGTACTATAGCTGCCCACAGGGCACTACTTGCTGCTGCATTTATCGATATGGTGAATACTGTTTTGGCTGGGGATGTTGTCCTTATGAGTCTGCTACCTGCTGTGATGATAACTACAGCTGCTGTCCTCATGATTATCCTGTCTGTGATGTTGATTCTGGCACTTGCCTTATGGTAAATATTTTCTACCTTCCATTCAACTTTTTTCCTCTTTATAATAACAGTGTCAATTTCACAGTTTACCAGCACAGCACATGATTAATTGGATAACTTTGTCCATCAATACTTAATCAAATATTTTAGCCCTTATCTTATATCGTTTTCACCCGCTTCATTGACCGCTAGACCAGCCTTGGGTGCAAATTTAGTTCTTTTTCTTTATTTTGCTCTTGTATATAAAGAGTTCAATCATCAGTTCAAGATTACTTATCACAATCTTTTTCTTTTTTCTTTTTTTGTGTGACAGAGTAAGAATAATCCATTGAAAGTAAAAGCATTGAAGAGAGGTCCAGCTAAAGCAAACTGGTCAGGGATGAAATCTAATAGGAAAGTGAGTTACGCTTGAGTAATTTAGGACGTGGCGTTGAAGGCAAAGGCTCGTGTTTAGAAGAGCTGCTCAATGTGTGGCTGAGGCAGATAGAGGGGCTGTTTCTGGCATATGTTGATTGGTTTAGTTCGTAGCTCTTTTTTACTTTTTGTTTTTATTATTTTGGACAAATTTTACTGAATGTAAATATTCATCTTTAAATATCTGAATGAAAATTCAATACTGATTGTGGATATTGTATTGCTTTACTTATAATTACCATCATTACTTATTAAAAAGCACCTTTCATGTCTACGACGAAATGATTTTTCGTCAACCTGATTCATAATGATTTGAAAGGCGAGAAATAAAATAAATTTTAGTATACTAAAGCCTTATTTTATTATACTGAATTTACAACTAAAAAAAAATGTGCTAACACATTGTGGTCTGGAATGTTGTTCCGAATGCATATTTACTAGTAGCTTTTTTTAAAAAACTTCGTCATGTTTTATCAATATCGATGCAAAGCTTATATTAAAAAACTCAAAAAGCAAGTATTAAAATCCGGTGAAGTATGCCTGAAAGAATATTAATATCTTATTAATTATAAATTTCGTGCATTACTCGAGTGGTGTCTTTTTAATTTGTACTCCTATATAGTTTGCTTTGTTTCTACCTAATGAAGTATCTTAATTTGACACTTTCCCATTTCGAGTTGTCAATAAGACTTATGTATGGGGTCGAATCGGACACGATTGATGTAAGTCGAGCACGCCTCCCTCCACGACCACTAAAGTCGAATATACCTCCCTTCACGCCCATATAACGGAAAGGAGTATGCCTCTAACAATAAAGGTGCACTAACAAACTCACCCGTACGAGCGTTTTGTCCCCTCCACCCATTTATATTTCTGTAACGACAATAGTCCTAGAATAAAGTGATATTCTGACGAGAGGGCCCTCCTTCTATATAAGGAAAGGCATCCCTCATTTGTAAGGCAAGTGTTAATTTCATTAATAATACAACTTCTCACTATCATTCTCTCTCTATTATTGATCTGTTCTGATAATCCACTAAGGCTCATTACAATCTCACCAGAGCAAACAACATACGAATTATAAATCTATCTTTGAGTCTATTACTGTAGATTCCGATTTACCCTTTTATAATCTTTGATTGTCCATAATTCATAAAACAACCGACAGCTTTTGGGTCAAACAATTTGGCGCCGTCTGTGGGGATTTCGAGAATCAAACCTGTAGTATACACCTGAAGGATCAGATCACCAAATAAACCTCAAATGGCCGAAAACAATACCCGATGTAACGCTATAACGGAAGTCACCACCAACCTCATGAGTTCCCTGAACGAGGTCGGTGGTAGCACTGCTATCAACACCACCCCCGATATCACACCTGAGGCAGAAGCCTCACCTTCCCCTCCGGGAATCTTGCAACCTTGCAGGAAAAAAATACCTCCACATCCGTTGCAAAAGAAACACCCCCAACGGTCAGGAAGTTACTGGAAGAATGACTGACAAGCGCCCTGAGCGGCCTAGTGGAAAAACCACCGGGAAGTCATGAAAAAGCAACACCAACAACAAGTATCACTGCCACAGCAGACGAGCAAGAGGAAATGCGAACCAACAACCAACCCGTCGAAACGCAAATGCATGACGACACGTTAACGTCCATTTTGAGAAAAATGAAAGAAATGGAGAGCGAAAACCAGGCCCTCCGCGACCAGATGAAGGAGCATCAGGATAGGGTCGACAAGATCCCCGGAGCGCCCAAACTGCTGCCCAAACGTGACGTAAGGAGGTTCGTAGAACAACCCTACTCCGAGGAAGCCGCCCTTTACACCATCCCGAAAACTTTCAAGATGCCTCCTTATCTAAGAGTATACGATGGGACCACCGACCCTGAAGATCATCTCTTCCATTATGTCAGCGCCGTGAAAGTTAACGACATGTCTAAGGAACAGGTACCATCTGTGCTGCTGAAGAAGTTCGGCGAGACGCTGATCGGAGGAGCCCTGACATGGTACTCTCAACTGCCCGCCAAAGCAATCTCAACCTTCGAAGAAATGGCAGACAAGTTTGTCACTGCACACGCCGGCGCTAAGAAGGCAGAAGCGTGGGTAAACAACATCTTCGTCATCAGACAAATCATAGACGAATGTCTCAGGGACTTCCTCACCAAATTCAACAGGGTAGGGATGAGCCTACCAAACGTATCGGAGGGCATGACGGTAGCCGCTTTCCAGAACGAACTCAACGGCTCCAGAGCAACCAAGAAACTACTAAGCCGGCTCATGAAATATCCCCCCACAACTTAGGATGAGATCCATAACGCCTACTGTGCCGAGGTACGAACAGACGAAGAGGACCTCAATAGACCAACCCGACGACTGACAGCCATACACCCGGACACAAGGAGAGATCGATGATACGAGGGACGTCGAGAACTTCCCCCTCGCCCTAATAAAGAACGGCATCAGCCTTACATGAGGTCTCCTCTTCCGCCCCCTCGTCATGCAGACGCACTACAACGTCATCTCGCCCCGCTCATAAATGAAAGAGGTACGCCCCCTTTACTTTCATCACATAACTTTTGTGTTTCTTCTTCGGAGATTTTGTACGCACTGGAAAAGCTTGGCACCAAGGTGCAGTGGCCTCAGAAAATGAAATCGGACCCTGCCACAAGAAAATCAAACATTCTGTGTGAATTCCACCAAGAACGAGGACACGGGACCGAAGACTGCATAGGTCTACGACAGGAAGTCATCAGGATGCTAAACCAAGGATACCTAAAGGAGCTGCTCAGCGACAAGGGGAAGGCCAATTTCGCACGCGGGCGAGAGCAGTCCCGTGGACCGCCAAAGCCATCCTCCCCAAGGCGTACGGTAAATATAATCATCAGAGACGGGACTAACGTCACTATCAATCATGTCAAATTCGCGAACAAACATAGACTGGAGAGGACCATCTTCCACGAACGGTACGATTACCTCGAAGAAAGTATCACCTTCAATAAGTCTGACGCTGACGGTTTGTTTTTTTCCCATTATGATGCTTTAGTTATCACTTTATGTATCATTGATACTGATGTCAGGAGAGTCATGATCGATGACGGAAGTAGCGCCTGCATCATTCATCCGAGAGTCCTTTCACAGATGGGACTCGAGGATAGGATAACCCCCAGGTGCATCACTCTAATTGATTTTAACAATGCAGTAGGAACGCACGTCAGGAGAAGTGACTCTACCCATCCTCGCAGGGGAAGTCACCTTGGAGACCACCTTCCACGTGATAAACCAAAGACAACATACTGTACGTCATCGGCGCCCGTGGATACATGCCGTGCGAGCGATCCCCTCTAGCTTATACCAAGTGGTTAAGTTCCCTACTCTATGGGGAATATTCAGCATCAAGGGAGAACCGCGCACAACGTAAGAATATTATAAGATAACACAAGACTGCGCCCATACCTGACAACTGAGCGGGGCAAGTGCGGAGGCATAGCAATCAGCCGTGTCGGGGACCAAAGCGGACCCAACGACCGACGCCGTCAGAGACCCAGACATTGTGGAAGCCTATAAGGCCACAATCGAAGACCTCGATCTGGTTCAGCTAGATCATCACAACCCCGAAAGGAAAGCATACATCGGCTGAGAAAAGACAACGGATTCCACTAGAATGACGAATGCGTTAAAGCCCTACAAGGGCTAAAAACGTTTCTATCATCTCTACCGCTGCTATCGAAAGCGAAATCTGGTGAGCCTCTACTAACGTACCTAGCCGTATCGGATGTCGCGATCAGCGCAGTACTGGTTCGTGAAGAAAAAGGTACGCAATCACCTATCTATTACATTAGTAAAACCATGGTATATGCCGAAAATCAATACCCACACCTCGAGAAATTGGCTTTGGCACTAGTCACGGCTTCTAGAAAGTTGATACTTTCCAATGCCATCCCATCAAAGTAGTGGCCACTTTCCCTCTGAGAAGCATCTTGCACAAGCCCAAACTATTGGGCCGGCTCGCCAGATGGGCCATAGAGCTCAACGAGCAAGATATCACCTATATTCCCAGGACCGCCATCAAGTCGCAAGTCCTCGCCAACTTCGTAGGCGATTTCAGTGTAAAAATATCACCAGAGGCAGAAAAGGAAGCCATACAGGCCGCCTCGAACACCGGCCCCTAGAGCCTCTACATCGATGGGGCCGCAAATGCCTCCGGATCTGGATTGGGACTTGTCCTCGAAGTCCCTACGGGTGAAATCATTCGCTACTCCATACGATGCCCTAAGATGACCAACAACGAGGCAGAATATAAAGCCGTCATTGCAGATATAAAACTAGCCATCAGGTACGGAGCCCGTCGACTTGTCCTGCACTAGGATTCACAACTCGTGGTGAATCAAGTCACCGGGACTTACCAGGCCAAGGAACAAAGATAACAGAAATATCAAGCAAAAATCCACAAACTAATGGCATAGCTCGACGAATGTCGCGTCAAATAGGTTCCTAGAGCGCGTAACACCGAAGTAGACGGACTGGCAAAACTGGCCGCTACCGCTACCAACCTAAACAAAGAAAGCACTGTCACCCTCCTTCACTCAGCAATCGACCATACCGAGGTACTCTCTCTACACCTAACTTGGGACTGGCGCAACCAATTTGTATCATATTTGCAGGATGAAAATCTACCACCCGTCAAAAAGGAAGCAAAAAAGCTTCGCATGCAGGCAGCAAGGTACTGCATGAGAAACAACGACCTCTATAAGAGAACTTTTGGAGGACCCCTGGCTGAGTGCCTAGATCCCAACCAAACGACGCTAGTATTAGAGGAGGTTCACGAAGACCATTGCGGCGCTCATATAGGAAATCGATCACTCGTGCGATGTCTGGTACGGGCTGGGTACTACTAGCCCACCATGAAAAAGATGCGACGGAATACGTTCGCTAGTGCAAGAAATGCCAAAAGTTCGCCCTTTTAATACATAAACCAGGGGAACCCCTCCATTCGGTCACTTCACCATGGCCCTTTATCAAATGGGGAATGGACATAATCGAACCACTACCCATCGGATGAGGAAAAGTACGCTTTTTATTAGTTTTAACTGACTATTTATCCAAGTGAGTGGAAACAGGTCCCTACGCCCAGATTCGTGAGCAAGAGGTCATTGCCTTCATCTGGAAAAATATTATATGTCACTTCGGCATCCCCAAAGAAATAACCCGCGAAACAGATGACAGTTCGTAGGGCAAAAAACAAACGAATTCTTCGACAAATGGCGTATCAAAAGAATACTTTCAACGCCACATCATCCTGCCGCCAGTGGCCAAGCGAAGTCATCCAACAAAACCATACTGAATATTTTGAAAAAGAAACTCGAAGACGCTAATGTGATAACCTGGCCCGTCATCATGTGAGTTATCACCTCGTTATCCACGTTATATGCTTGTTAATGTTGCAATATGCATGTTGGGTGAGTTTGAGTCAATCCGGGTTGATTTTGGTTGGAAATGAGACAAATAGTCTCTTAGAAGAAGGAATAGTTGAAAAAAGTCAGCTGGATGTTGACGGGTGAGTTAGAGAGCTCGGAATCAAATTTTGATGATTCGGTCAGCTCCAGGAGGTCATTTATGAGCTAGAAGAGCGATCGGAAGTGAATTTGGAGGTCCGGTGTAGTTTTAGGCTTGAATTGGCTAAAGTTGAATTTTGGTGATATCCGATCGGTAGGTGAGATTTTGATTCGGGAGTCGGAATGGAATTCTGATAGTTGCAGTAGCTCCATTAGGTGATTTTGGATGTGCCTGCAAAATTTCAGGTCATTCGGAGGTTGTTTGGTCTGGTTTTTGGTCGAATGTCGGTTGCGGAAGTTTGAATAGAAGCTTAGGCTTGAATTGCTTGAATTTGATGTTTTTCCATGTTAAGGATATGTTTTTATCATTGGAACAAGTTCGTATAGTGCAATGGAGTATGTTTGTGGTTTTCGTCGGGGTTCCGGGGGACTCGGGGTGGTTTCGGGAGGTTAAACGGAAGAATTTTAGGGATTTTGCAGGTCTGGGATTTTAAGCTTCTGGTATTTTCGCTTCTGCGGGTGGGGGACCGCAGAAGCGGATGCGTAGGTGCGGAAAATTTTCGCAGAGGCGAGATTTGGCTAATCTGGGCATCTCTGCAGAAGCGGCCAAGGAGGCGCAGAAGCGGGCTCGTAGAAGCGAGCCCATGATCACAGGTGCAGAGTAGGCCAGGCCGGTGGGGTATCGTAGAAGCGGAGCCCAGTCTGCTTATGCGGTCTCGCAGGTGCGACACCTGGACCACAGAAGCGGAACTAGGCGACTTGGTATAAAGTCGCAGAAGCGACCGTCTGACCGTAGAAGCGAACTCGCAGGGGCGACTCCAAGGCCGCAGAAGCGAAAATCGCGCATGTGATAAGAAAACAGAAGGGGTAAAATTTCATAAGTCATAATACACAATACAATATCAGTCGGGAAGGACCAAGTCCAATCCCCCAATCACAATGTCACCACGCCCGTCTTCACATGACGCGTGTCTCATCTCATCATAGCACTATAAAGTACTAGTACGGGGTTTCAAACCCTCAGTACATTATTTACTATCACCACTCACCTCGATCCAGTAGAAGCCTTAACCTGCCTTGCGCTTGCCTAGCAATTCAACCGCCTCGGATGCCGAATCTGTTCAAATTCATAGAGAGTACGTCAATACGTGCTAATTACACACAACCCATTCGAAATAACTCAAATTACACCAAAACCCACAAAGTTGTCAAAACCCGACTTTTGGTACGCTTCTCGAAAAATTACAAAAGTTACATATTCGGAATTCTCGCGAGTCTATGCATATATAGTTTTCCAAAATCGGACTCTGTTTGCCCATTAAAAACAATAATTTATCAAAACCTTGGCTTAGGGCCATATTCCTCCATTAATACACTCTCTTACCTCCATTTTCAAGTGTTAATTGCTTCATTTATCAATACAAAACCTTAATTTGAGTTTATAGTTGATTACATGAAGAACCTCCTTGAATTTTCCTTCAAAATCGCCCAATTCGCCTCTTAAGACCGAGCCCTAATGTTTTATGACTTATGACATTTTACCCCTTCTATTTTCTTATCACAGGCGCGATTTCCGCTTCTGCGGCCTTGGACTCGCCCCTGCGAGTCCGCTTCTGCGGTCAGACGGTCGCTTCTATGACTTTATACCAAGCCGACCAGTTCCGCTTTTGCGGTCCAGGTCTCTCACCTGCGAGACCGCATAAGCGGACTGGGCTCCGCTTCTACGATACCCCACCGGCCTGGCCTCCTCCGCACATGCGATCATGGGCTCGCTTTTGCGAGCCCGCTTCTGCGCCTCCTTGGCCGCTTCTGCGGAGATGCCCAGATTAGCCAAATCTCGCCTCTGCGAGAATTTTCCGCACCTACGCATTCGCTTCTGTGGTCCCCCACCCGCAGAAGCGAAAATACCAGAAGCTTAAAATCCCAGACGTGCAAAATCCCTGAAAATCTTCCGTTTAACCTCCCGAAACCACCCCGGGTCCCCCGAGACCTCGACAAAAACCACAAACATACTCCATAGCACTATACGAACTTGTTCCAATGATAAAAACACATCCTTAACACGGAAAAACATCGAATTCAAGCAATTCAAGCCTAAGCTTCCATTCAAACTTCCGCAACCGACATTAGACCAAAAGCCCGACCAAACGACCTCCGAATGACCTAAAATTTTGCAGGCACATCCAAAATCACCTAACGGAGCTACTACAACTGTCAGAATTCCATTCTGACTCTCAGATCAAAATCTCATCTACCGATCAGATATCGCCAAAATTCAACTTTAGCCAATTCAAGCTTGAAACTACACCGGACCTCCAAATTCACTTCTGATCGCTCTCCTAGCTCATAAATGACCTCCCGAAGCTGAACGAATCATCAAAATTCAATTCCGAGCTCTCTAACTCACCCGTCAACATCCAGCTGACTTTTCTCAACTATTCCTTCTTCTAAGAGACTATTTGTCTCATTTCCAACCAAACTCAACCCGGATTGACTCAAACTCACCCAATATGCATATTGCAACATTGACAAGCATATAACGGGGATAAAAGGGTGATAACTCACATGATGACGGGCCGGGTCATCATATAAATAATGTAATGAGTGTTTGAAACCCCGTACTAGTACTTTACAGTGCTATGATGAGATGAGACACGCGTCATGTGAAGACGGGCGTGGTGATATTGTGATTGGGGGATTGGACTTGGTACTTCCTGACTGATAGTGTGTATTATGACTGTGAATGAGATTATAACTGTATAATTGGGCTGGTAGCCATGTTTGGGGCCTTGTGCCGATATGTAGAGCATTTAGGGGACATGTAGAACTATGTGACCCCTATATCATGTTGGAAACTTACACTCAGCCGTGAAATTAGCTGTATAGCATATCTTGGTCCAGCACTAGATGTGTACTGAGAGCGATAGACTACTTGGGGTGGAATTTCCCTGATTTAGCTAAGTGGGCCTAAAAGGCCAATTCTATACTGGCTGAGACGGGGTCGAGGACCCATAATGAGGTATTATATATATATTTATATATACCTGCATTGGATCGGACTGCTCACCGCAGTGATGTATATATGGATCGGACTGCACGCCGCAGTAATATATACATGTGGATCGGACTGCACGCCGCAATATTATTGCGCTTGGGCTGTAGGAGCCCCTTCGGAGTCTGAGTCTGCACACATTCTCAGTGAGCACTGGAGTATATTATGGGATCGGGATGCACGCCGCAGCAGTATAGTTATATATGTATATATATATATTGGATCGGACTACACGCCGCAGTAATATATGTGTGGATCGGGCTGCACGCCGCAATATCATAGCGTTTGGGCCTAGGGAGCCCCTCCGAAGTCTGTATACACCACCAGTGAGTGTTGTTGACGTTAAATGGAGCGGGCTGCGCGCCGCAACGTTATATGTATTGGAGCGGGTTGCACGCCACATCATTATACTTATACATATCCGTATACGTACTTAAATACTTATACATTATAGACATATGTATATATTTACATACATTGAGTTGGTTGTACACCGTAGCGGTGCGAGTGAGGTTTTGGTCAGTGGGGGACCTTGTTGAGATAGATGTGGACTGGAGATGAGAGTATTCACCGTAGTGATGACTTACCTGTGGGTTTGCCTTAGAACTATTTAGTGATAGTACTGGAGTTCTTATTTTTAGATATTGTTTATTATTGTTACTCACTGAGTTGAAATATACTCACCCCACTCCCCTGCACTTTTTGTGCAGATTCACAGGTGTCAGAGAGCAGTTGAGCTGTTGCAGCTGCTTATTCATATCTATTTTGCAGAGACTACAAGATAGATGCCGACGTCCGCAGAACCTGTTTTCTCCTTCCTTATCATTTTGTTGCTTTCATTTTGCCTAGATTTGTTTGTATAGGCTGTTTATTCTGTAGAGGCTCAGACTTGCTACACCACGATTTGGTTGGGACCGTATTTTGTATGCTTCTACTATTACATTTATCATTTCGATATGAGTACTTGCTATTTAAGTTTAACTTGATCACCTGAAATTAATAATTGGCTGGTTTAATGGATAAGATGGTCGGGCTTGCCTAGCAATATGTTAGGCGCCATCACAACCGGGGTTTGGGTCGTGACAACTAAAGGAATATGGCCCGAGTTATTGCCAGAAGTACTATGGGCACACAGGACTACCCCCAAATCCTCCACAGGAGAAACTCCTTACTCATTAGTCTACGAAACTGACACCGTCATACCAGTCGAAGTCGGTGAACCAAGTCTAAGGTACTCGCACACGAGCGGAAAGGAGAACGACACAAATCGACTCCAAGACCTTGATGAAGCCGAAGAAAGAAGGGAAATAGCCCACATTAGGCTGGTGGCCCAAAAACAGTAGATCGAAAGATACTACAACAAGAGAGAAAAAATTCGACCACTCAAAGTAGGCGACTACGTGCTAAAAGCCAAGACACTGGCATCCAAAGACCCCAACGAAGGAAAGTTGGGCACCAATTGGGGCGGACCCTACAAAATCACCGCATTAGCGGACAAAGGTTCCTTCTGGATAGAGACAATGAATGGGAAGACGCTCCAAAACAAGTGGAACATCTCCCACCTCAAGCATTTCAATTTCTAGAAAGAGTATCCCCCAAGTCGTACTCTTTTTCCCTCATCCGAGTTTTGTCCCAATTGGGTTTTCTCAGAGAGGTTTTTAATGAGGCGATGAAGGAGATGCTTGGGAGTGCTTAGAAGCTTAAATCTGATATACCAAGCGCACCGACGATCAACATGAATGGCATATCACAGGGACTAGGGCTACGGCAATCTCCAATGTATGAAAGGCTAAGGCCATCTCCAATGTATGATAAGGCTACGACCATCTCCAATGTATGAAAGGCTATAGCCATCTTCAATGTATGAAAGGCTACGACCATCTCCAATGTATGAAAGGCTACGGCCATCTCTAATGTATGAAAGGCTACGGCCATCTCCAATGTATAAAAGGCCACAGCCACCCATAAAACGCAAAAGACTAAGGCCCTAACAGCGTATGAGAAGACTACGGTCATCTCCGATAAACAAAGAGCCACGACCACCCACAAACGCAAAAGGCTAAGGCCCTAACAGTGTATGAGAAGACTACGGTCGTCTCTGATAAACAAAAGGCCACTGCTACCCATAAACGCAAAAGGCTAAGGCCCTAACATCGTAAGGAAAGACTACGATCGTCTCCGATAAATAAAAGGCCACGACCACCCATAAAACGCAAAAGGCTAAGGCCCTAACAGCGTATGAGAAGATTACGGTTGTCTCCGATAAACAAAAGGCCATGGCCACCCACAAACGAAAAAGGCTAAGGCCCTAACATCGTATGATAAAACTACGTTCGTCTCTAATAAACAAAAGGCCATGGCCACCCATAAAACGCAAAAGGCTAAGGCCCTAACAGAGTATGAGAAGACTACGGTCGTCTCCGATAAAAAAAAGGCCACGGCCACCCACAAACGCAAAAGGCTAAGGCCCTAACAACGTATGAGAAGACTACGGTTATCTCTGATAAACAAAAGGCCACGGCCACCCATAAATGTAAAAGGCTAAGGCCCTAATAGCATAAGGAAAGACTACGGTCGTCTCCGATAACCAAAAGGTCACGACCACCCATGAACGCAAAAAGCTAAGGCCCTAACAGCGTATAAAAAGACCACGGTCATCTCCAACAAACAAAAGGCTACGACCATCCACAAACACAGAAGGCCACGAAAATGCGTAAATAGACAAAAGAAAAAACAATAGCCGCATAAAATACAAGAGCGGCCGTGACCGGAGTCAATCCAACCTAACTACGACAAATTAACTAATAAAAGGCAACGCCATACGCAAAACGGAAATTGCGAAATAAGACATGAAAACACAACAATTCTCGCGTAATCATTATAAATCATTCACGGATTACAAATTTACAACGTCTCATCAATTACAAAAAAAGAGAGAAGAAGTTTTATCTAACTACCCTGGCCCCCGCCATCCTCCACCGCAACGGCCGTGCCGTCAACACGGTTCCTACCGCCCTCGGCCCGGAACACCAAAAAAATCCAAGACCCAGTGTAGAACTGGTTCACATCCGCAAAAGTACAGCCCGCTGGGTCCGGAGAGTCAGGGTTATACCCACAAGCTTCGTGCGCAACCCTAACAAGGCGGCGCTGATTTTCAACCTCTACCTCAGTGGCTCTACCAATGGCCAGCAGCTCCTCGAATACAGTCCGCCTCGCCTCAGCATATACCCACATATTGTGAGCTTCGTGGGACATGTTGTCAACAGGAACAACTGCCTCCGCCTGTTGAGGAACGACCACCTTGGCCGTCGTAGTCCCGAGCTCGGCAGATAGGACATCAACCCTGGCACACAACTACGCAGCCTCCGCCATTGCCACATGGCCCAGTTCTAGCTCCCCCTCATTTTGTTGAAGGAGACTCTCCAGGTCAGTGTTTCGAGCCACAGCGGTCACTAGGTCTGCATCCACCTTTTCTAGCTGGGCCGTGCACTTCCGCATTTGATCCTCCGCCTGCTCCAACCTCTCACGGAAAACTTGAAACTGAGGGCCCTGTGTATAAAGGTCCACTAGCGTCTTGTGCTTACAGTGGACCTCCCTGTATTTCTTCGTCGCTTTCCTAAGGGCGGCGCTCTTCTTCCGCTCCCACCGGCCTCGCTCCACCTCTAAGATGAGGGTCTGAGAAAAAGACAAAGAAGAGATATAATCCGAAATAGCACACGCCTTAGGGATCATGATAGAACGACGAAAAACAATAACAAAATCTTACTTGCAAGGCAGCGCCAGCAACTTGACGAGATAAATCTCTATCGCTTACGACCTTTAAAGACTCGGTTTCGGCAGCACCGCATAACAAAGACATATCCGCCGTGGCCTGCTCGCTGTCCAACAACAGGTTGTATCCCGTAGGAATAACAAGCCGACGAGTAGGTCCCATCGTAGCCATATCCACCCACGCATAGTCTTCTCGCGGCACGTCCGCAGAAGCAGGAGCCCGTTCGGGAGCAGCCCCTTCCTCATCAGCAGCCAACCTAGCGACAGTCGACATACTATCATCCTCAACATGAGGAGAAACGGTATCACCCGCAACTTCCCTCAAGAGGGCCGCCCTCCCCGGTCGAATGGCGTCGCCCATAAAGGCAGGCCTCGACTTAGGGCGACGAGTGATCGCCTTCCTCTGTTCCACGACCACGCTTTTACCATGAAGTAGTTAGCGCCTCTTTCGCTCCAGCGGCTCATCGTCCTCAGAAGCATCCTCTTCAACAAGAGGAGATGGAGGCAAGGGGACCTCTCTAAACGTCGGTTCATTTATCGACTCAGCTACGGGACGTCATCGAAAGCAAGCTCCCGAATCACGGCCTCGCCTTTGGAATGAATGGCGTCGGAAACATCCGCACTAGATGCTTCCATATCCGCTTGGTCGCCCTCAAGTCGAGCGGCCTCGAGAGCGATCCCACTTACATGAATTACATGTTCAAAGCCGGAATCTGCCGACGAGGAAGTGGTGTGAGCACGTGATTTTTGCCCTATACGAGAATTACTCCCAAAATTAAAACTAAAATAATTTTTTGTGTTGTTTGCAATATTTGTGGATTTTGTGTTACTTTTATTGTTGGTTGCATTTGTGTGTACATGACTATTTGTTTAAATAAACAAATAAACATATATATATATATATAGACGGTGCCATTGTAGTTACAGTTTAATCGGACAATTTGGAATTAATTAGTAAACTAAGTATTTTATAAGTGAAAAATATTAATAATATTGTATCTTACATTTTAGTATTTAATTGTGCGATTTTCATATAACACTGGTGTTTAATCATCTGTGATAAAGATTAGTAAGAGTTAATTAATATTTTGGCTTTACAAATTATCTTAGAATTTTTGGTAATTAAGAATCAAAAGGAAAATAAAAGAAGTAGAAGGAAACAAGTGAGAATGAACACAAATCGGAACTGGGCCACTTATTTGGACCCAATACCAGGCCCAACGCCCCAACCCAGTCCAAATAACCCTCAGCCCATCTCCCCTTACCCGTCCAAACCAAACGAACCGACCCACCTCCCCATTGATCTGAGCCGTTGGACTCCTTGATCCAACGGCTAAGATTGAAACTTTAATTTTAATTACCCCAAAACCCCCAAAACCCATATCACCGTTCCATTCACCCCTTCATTAGAGACACCTCTTCTCCAAAGAACCCTAGCGCCGCCTCCACACTCCGTCGCCGGAAAGCCGGCGGCAACAACGCCGTCGGCCGTGAAAACAACACCACGGAACCCCCATCACACCCCAAACCCAAATCCGTAAACCCCTTACCTCAAATCCATCCATAGCTCCTCGAATCTTCAATTGAAGATTCGAGTCAAAACTCAATCAAGGCCAAACCGTCCCAAATTGATACCATACCTTCGTCTCGCCTCCCTCGCACCATAAACACCCTTGTTTTGGTTCGAATCAAGCTCGAACCGTTTAAGCCCCAAATTTCGGCCATGAACCCTAGATTTCGCATTTCTTCTTAATTGAGGTCTAATAGACCTTAATTGGGATGTTTTCATTGTTGAAAACATCTCAATTAAGGTCCATTGGCCTAAAAAATGAAAGTCCAAGTTCGAATTGAATCCAAGAGGGGTCCGAGGTCCGTTCAAGTGCAAATTTTCTTCTTGCATGGTATTTCTCCTTTTCTTTCTTCTTATTTCGTTTGTTAATCGTGTGAATTTTTATCCTTTTGTTTTTCTTTTATTTTTTCTGTTTTCTTCATCTCCAATAGACCCTTTTATTTGGTCGATTGATTTGCTTCTGTTCGATTGTATGATGATATTTGTGATTGAGTGTGCGTATGCGATTTGATTATCAAAGTCAAACAATGTTCCTACATTATCTTGTTTTCTGCCGAGATATTGTTGAATCCGAGATACTGTTGAATCGAAAGCTTATTTAGTTGATTGTGTGTTATTGATTCTAGGTGTTATAATCGACTAATCGAATGACGTCGATTTAATTTCGTAGGTCTGTTTGTTAGAGAAGTAAGGACAGTGATCCTCTTGACATGATTAATTCCCTATGGAATCCTTAAATCATTTGTGTTTGAATTGTAAACAGATTGGTTTGTAGCTGTTGGATTATACTTGTTAACTATCTGTAATTCCACTGCTGGTTCATTAGTTGCTTGTTGTAGCTGTAACTGTTAAAGAAACTAATAGAATATAGTTGTTTTAGTTAAAGATAGAAATCTGAGGATGCTAGGCACATGTTCTAGTAGTGGAACCTGCTGGACAGCAGATGTGCCACACAGTTTGCTGCACTAAAGGACTTAAAAACAGAAAAGTCCCATACTTGAACAAAAGAAAGTGGAAAACACAAAGGAAGTAACATGGCCATCTTAAAGTCTGAAGGTTGATTTTGAGCCTGTATATATATGACAGATACACTGACTGAAAGACACATTGAGAATATTGGCAAAACACACTAACACTCACAAAGAAAACACTCCCTGGAAACACATTTTGAGATTGTTGGCAGAACATTAGACATACTCACTAGACAACAGACAAACAAATAGAACAGAGAGATAGAGAGAAAAAAATTCCTAAGTGAGCTTGTTACTGTTTCATTGAGTTTTGGCCAGATTTTGTGTTGGTACTTGCATCTATCTTTGTTGGTTGCACATTGCTGCTGTTTTGTCATACATTGCTGCTGTGGTTGTTGTCTTGCTGCCTGCTGTGGTTGTTGTTGTTCTCCTGTTGTTGTTGTTGTGTCTTGCTGCCTCCTGGTTGTTGTCTTGCTGCCTGCTGTGGTTGTTGTTGTTCTCCTGCTGTTGTTGTTGTGTCTTACTGCTGCTGTTGCCGACTAATCCTCATCTTCTGTTGCTTTCAATTTGTTCCAGGTATATTCTTACCCCATTGGAAGTTTGAAATTCAAACATTGTAATCATATCATTGAAGATTCAATTCATCTGAAATTTTGATACAATACATTGTTACTGTTTTTCTTTAACTTTTAATTGTTATTTGTAGTATTGATAGATTCTTTTAATTGAATTCTCGTTAGTGCTAGATAGGTCTATTCGAAATTCAATTTGTAATTATACAGGACATTTGAATTCTTTAGATAAACGTGAGTTTGGAGAGTAGTAATTCATTAATTAAATAATGGTAATGTGATTGATAAAAGTTAAGAAGCTAAAATGGCATATGTTTAGATTTTCATGTTTATTGTAATTCCAAATAGTAATGTCAAATGAGGTTGAAGAAATGGTTTTGTTTAGAGTAAGTGAATGTTAGTCATTTAGTTATATTTTCCTTTAATATAACTCTCGATTCTTTTTCAAAAAAAAAAATTTTAAAAGTGAATAAGGATTTCAGAAGCCTTCAGCTATAGTAACGCTTTCTTGAGTCAAATGCTAGTCACATTTCTGTGCAAAACAAATATACATAGAAACAAATAGGTAAATAGAAAAATAGGATCTTAAAAGGTGATAAGTACATTAGTATTTTGGTTAAATAAAAAAAATGCTATTGTGAACTAATGCTATTGATATATTTCATATTTAATCTCATAAGAATGAATATTAGTTGTAAATTGAATATTACTCACATGGGCTGCCTAAGCCAGGGATATTCGGCCCAGTGGTACAAGGATTCACCCAAAACGAAATGCCAGGAGACTGGCACACGCAGGCTACTAGCCCAGTCTGTTCTTTCTCTTATGTATTGGGCTCATTCGAAGCCCAAAACTCTTAATCTCATCTAAATGCAAATGAAGCAGTCCTTTAAAATAAATTAGGACCTTGGTCAATTATTGGAGACCAATTAAATAGAAATCATAGGCATGCTAGGTTTTACCTTAAATAAAATAATGAGACGAGCCTCGCCACACTAAATATACAATTACGGGGCCCTCAAATTAATTGTAATAAAAATCTAGACTCGGAAGGACCGTTTAGTGAATTTCACGGTCTTTCCTCAAAGTTAACAAAGACGGAGAATCTTTAGGCACGACATTAATAAAATCACTTTCCTAAATACGGGTGCGCATTTATGTGGCCCAAATCTTACTCTCGGCAAAATTGAAACGCATTAAAGTCACAGGCGTACTGGTTGCGGTGTGACTCGAAATGTGTTTTCGTGACGTCGCAATTCTTTTAAAATTGAAAAAGCGGAACATAAAAGCACATAATTGAAATATATAAAGAAATCAGATGAAAACAAAAATTGCAGTTGAGCGACCGTGCCAAAACCACGGAATTCGGGAGTGCCTAACACCTTCTCCCGGGTTAACAAAATTCCTTATCCAGGTTTCTAGTTTCGCAGACTGTATTACAGAGTCATAAATTTCCTCGGTTCGGGATTAAATCGGTGACTTGGGACACCATTATTTTCCCAAGTGGCGACTCTAAAAAAAAATTAAATAAATTGATCCCGTTCCGACTGTCCTTTAAGTGGAAAAACTCCTTCACTGATTATTATTATATCCCTTTTTCGGGGTGTAGTATTAAACAGTGGCACATTTACGTTACGTATATATGTGTGAAAAAAGGAGGTGTGACAGCTCTGGCGACTCTGCTGGGGATATAATCCACCCAGAACTCCGGTTCAGGGTTTAAGAATTCGAGCTCAGTTAAATTATTGTTTTTGTCTATATCTGATTTTATTATATGTTTAATTAATGTGCTACATGTCTACCGCTTTGATACTAGTTGCACTGTATATACAAATTGCTATATGTTTACCGCTTTGATACTATCTGAACTGTATATAAACTGTGCCGAAAAAACCTTCTCTTCTCACCCCCGGGGATGTGCTCACTGGTTGAGACTCCCTATTCTGTTAGTGTCATACCCCGAAATAATAAAGAGGCTCGGAAAGTTTCTAAGCCGGCTGGCCTTTTGGTTCCCGGAAAGGAGCTCCCTCCTCAGCCCGAGTTGTCCGCTTGGGTACACAGTCTAGATCACATACCGAGGTTCTGAGCTTAGAATAACATAACTGCATACCGGATCCCTAGTAGGAAATGCTTATTTGCATCACGTTGCATTTGACTTAGGGGACTCAACACAGGGGTTGGGTCCGTCTAGGACAGGCAACCTGATATGAAAAGACCATCCTGCTACACCATGTTTTAAGCATTTATTTGGACTTGCATGCTGACCGGCTTTTAAATACTGAAGAAAAATGAAAAACAAAATAAATTAGTATGGGGAAATAGATATTTTTCAGAAAATACAAAATGTGTTTTACCAACAAGTCAATAAATTTAGTTTATTAATAAAAGACGACGGAAGATTAACTTTGCCAACAAAATGGTTTTCTTAAATGTGTTCTCTTTGTCAGTCAAAAAATATAGTTTGTTTTGACGGACCGAACTACGCGGGTTTGATTCTCATCGGATGTGAGATACGTAGGCAACCCCCGTCGGGTCCAACTTGCCCTTTTTCGAAAATATACCAAAATTTTAAATTTTGAGAAATAGTCCAATCATTGCCAGCCAAAATGATCTTCTTCTTTAAATAAATGTGCAGGATGAGCACGATTCAAAATGAACCCTTTTCACTCATGACTAAAATCCCGGTACAAATACGACTATGGTGGGATGATCTAGGCGAAGAAGGGCAGGACAAAGTTAAGAAATATTTGAAAGGTCTCACAGGTCTGCTTGAAATAAAGCCTCGAGGGGACATCATAAGAGCATTAGTCACATATTGGGACTCCGCGCACAATGTCTTTCACTTCTCGAACTTCGAGCTCACCCCAACTTTGGAGGAGATGACCGGATACATTGGAAATACTGATATACCATTGGGGCATCAATATCTAATCGCTCCCAGGGTTGTCGCCATACACCGGTTTTTAGACTCACTGAAGACAGCCAGAACGGTACGTAACCCAGATCTAGCACAAGGGTTTTGTACTTTAAGCTTCATCTATCAAAGGTACGGTCATGTGGGAGGTTTTGACAAGCCATAGAACAAATTATGTAGCAAGGGTAATTGCCAGAAATGGGAGGAACACAGACGAATTGCCTTCATGATAGCCTTCTTAGGACTCGTGGTATTCCCGAGAAAAGACGAGAATATTGATATAAAGGTAGCCGGAGTCGTCAGTACTTTGCTTGACCAAAGCGAAAGTACTCTTGCTCCCATGATACTATCAGATATATCGAGCTCTCACAACCTGTAAAGCCGGAGGAGATTTTTTTGAAGGCTGTAATTTACTGCTACAGATGTGGATGATCGAGCACCTGTGTCGCCGCACCCAATTCTCGAGATATGGGTTGGTTGAGAAAACTTGCATAAGCGAATTCTATACAAGGATTGATAGGACCGTCTTGCCTGAAGGAACCTTGGCATGGAGGGCATACTTTCGGGCTCTCAGTGCAAGTCAAATACAATGGACGTTCGGTTGGTTACAGATAGACAGAATCGTGTACATGCCAGCGGCTATGTCCCACTTTCTCTTAATGGGACTTAAGAGCATTCAACCTTATGCGCCCCATCGGGTTTTGAGACAGCTTGGAAGGTGCCAGATAGTACCCAAAGACAAAGACCTAAGTACCCAGGTTATTAAAATTGGTCCCGATGGTCAATTCCCAGAAGCAAGGGTCCGCTAGATCTGGAGCAAATGTCAATATCTGGAGGCAAACACTTGTGTGCAGGATCGAGCTAGAGGAGAGGTTGTACCCGGATATCTTACTTGGTACAAAGGAGAAACATCGGGTGAAAGACCAGCCAAAAGACCTCACCTCAGGGAATTTGCTGAAGTGTCACAAGAACAATGGGACTGGTTAGCTAAGGAAGAGGTTTACGGAACAAGGATTGGCAAGATAGAGCAACGGGTCCAAGATCTCCAATTTGAAAAGGATATGCAAGTTGCCGCCGACGAAGGAGATAAAAAGAAGTTGGCACAAGAAAATGACTTTTTGAGAGCTCAAATCCAGCAAATGAAAAGGAATGCTGACAGACAGTTGAGGAGTCGAGCAGACGAAAAATTGATAAAGGGTTTGAAAAACCAAGTTGCCGATGTCCAAAGAGAATTGGAAGAGTCGAAGACCCAAACAGTGAGGATCCGTGCTAGCTGGAGAAAGAAGGCACATCAACGGGCACTCCACCTACAACGGGTGGAAGAAGATTACACTGAGATCATCACTAGTCTAAGGGAAGCAAACGTTATCCTCAGGGAGCGGGTTTTCAAGCAAGCCCAAGATGCCAGAGCAGACCTCGACCGTTGTCACGATTTGATGGCCCGACTGCAAGAACAAGTGGATAAGCTCTTAGACCAAGTCACCAACAATGCTCGAAGATTGGGGGCGAAAAACCAACAGATAGAACGGCTACTCGGAGAAAGGGACATGATCAAGGATAGAATTGGAGAAATAGGGCATTATGTCACCATGAAGTACTTAGCTTGTGAACAAATGCCCCGCACCGCCCTTTTTGCTTCAGTTATGGGCTATGTTCATCAGATCATGAGAGAGTTAAGGGGACTACACAAGGACCTCACACCAAGGCCCGTGGCAAGGCCGAATGATGCCTCGCGGGCCCCTAGGAATTTAAGAGCATTAGACTTTTGATTGAAAATGTATTTTGAAAATTTTGAGTCAAGTTGGTTGGCATTTTATTCTCGAGTCAAGCATTTCTCTTATTTTGTTGATTATTGTAAGACAGATTGTGTAACCATAAGAGTTTTGATATTAGAATTCCAGAATTTCGCCACAATTTTGTACCAGAACTACGCTCGGTCTGATTCACGCGGGGACGTGATACGTAGGCAATCCACATAAGATTCGACCACCACTAAAAAGAAAAGAAAAGAATAGGGAGGTTAATAACAACAAGGTCTTCAAGGATAATTGAAAAAAAAAAAAAGCTGGAATGACGCATGTGATGAGTACATATAGAAAGGGTTAATTGGTTAGGTGCATTGCATCCAACGTGCTATAACATATCCATTAAACTCAGTAAACTAACAAGTTTGTTGCATTTCCAGAAAAGTTTAGCAGTTGGTTTGACAGAATATACTGGCCAGCCACCATTACCGTACTAGATCTAAAGGGCCAATTCCAGCAAGCATGTCTAGTTCCGGTAAAAGTCTCGAGGAAGAGAAATCAGAGATACAGATCATGAAAGAAGAGGTAGATCGGTTGAGACAGAAGATAACAGAGATGCACCTAGCCTGGGCTAGGGGACAGTCCTCACCAAACCTCCCTACTCTCGCATCAGCTCCAGAACACCCACCCCTTGATCCTGCGACAAGCGCCCCGATCTATCCATACTATCAAGGGGAAAACCCTTATGCCACCCAAATCCCACCAGCCAAACAAAATCCTCCTCCCACGGTCACCCCTGTTTTTGTGGCACCTCCACCTGCTAATCTACAAAAGTCATCCGGTGAGCCGCATGTTCAAATCCACGACAATTCTTACTATCCTCCCGAGCCTACCTTTAGGGCTCCTGAACCGCATCCGCACACCCTTCACTGGGATAACCCGGCAGAACCGGAAAAGCACTTCCAAAATTTGGAGCATGAGGAAGTTATTCGAAAAGTTAAAAGCCTGGAGCAGTCCTTCAGGAATATGCATGGTTTGGGCAACCAGGTCAGTGTCGCTTACAAAGATCTGTGTCCATTCCCAGATGTCCAGTTGCCAGCCGGGTTCAAAATGCCTAAGTTTGACTTATATGAGGGGCATGGTGATCCAGTAGCCCATCTTCGAGGGTTTTGTAGTAAAATGCGAGGAGCTGGAGGGCGAGATGAGATTCTGATAGCTTACTTCGGTCAGAGCTTGGGGGGGTCTGCACTAGAGTGGTACACTAGGCAGGATCCCAGCAGATGGTTTACATGGGACAATTTGGCTCAAGCATTCATTGGCCAGTTCCAGTACAATCTTGAAATAGTCCCCGACCGCTTATCATTGCTAAAGTTAGAGAAGAAACCCGCCGAAAGTTTCAGAGAATTTGGTTTCCGCTGGAGGGAACTGGAAGCAAGGGTAGATCCGCCTATGAGAGAGAACGAGATGGTGGATTACTTCCTGCAGACACTGGAGCCAACCTATTTCGGACATCTGGTGACGTCCGTCGGTAAATCATTCACCGAGGTGATAAAGATGGGGGCTATGATCGAGGAAGGCTTGAAAGCCAACAAGATCATGAGTTATTCAGCTTTGAAAGCCACCACTCAAGCTATCCAAAGTGGTACCGGAGGAGTGCTTGGGAAAAAGAGGAAAGAAGAAGTCACGGCGGTCGAGTCCGGAACATGGTTCAGAAACAGAGGCCCCGCACCCGAGTATAACCCGCCGCAGCCTCAC
Organism: Nicotiana noctiflora; assembly: GCA_032618575.1. Lineage (NCBI taxonomy): Eukaryota > Viridiplantae > Streptophyta > Magnoliopsida > Solanales > Solanaceae > Nicotiana > Nicotiana noctiflora. Next base: position 49,488 of record JASVEL010001373.1, on the reverse strand, counting down.
CACTAAAATTACCTCCACAATCCATATAACCACCCGCAACACTACTATCCAGCACCTGATCCCCATTTTACTGTCCATCACGCTCAGTCATATGCCACACCTCCCGTCCATGCACCATGGCGTGCACCGAACCCGCAAAATAATTATCCAACCCCCGAGAGCCTATAGAAATCCCACGGGTGCGGGCTTTCGTCCGAATCAAGCCTTCAAGAACGACAGAGCACCAAAGACGAAGACCTTCACTCCCTTGGGAGAGTCTTACACCACTTTGTTCCACCGTTTGAAGCAAGTAGGGCTGCTAAATCCGGTCGAGGCTAAGCTACCAAACCCTCTTCCAAAGAATCTGGACCATTCAATAAATTGTGCATACTGCTCAGGATGTCCCGGGCACGACACGGAAAAGTGTTGGAGGTTGAAAACAGCTATCCAGGAACTCATCGACACTCGCCGAATTGAGGTCCAGACTCCAACGGAGCCCAACATCAACCAGAATCCGCTCCCAACTCATCATAAGACCAACATGATCGAGTTGGTACGGGTAGAAGAGGAAAAGGAGAAAACCTCTCAGACCGTAATGATGATCAGGTCTAGTGGGGTAGGAATGAAAAAGGGGCCAAGCCTTGATGAGTCACTCATCTGCAAGAAGGACGTACAAAGGGGGTTGGAAGCAGAAAAGGGAAGTATGAACAAAGTGCCTATGAGACCAGAGGGAGTAAAAATAGTTGTACCAGGAGCAGCAACTAAACCCGTCTTGACTGTAGCAGGTGTTCGAGTGGATCCTTTCATCATCAAGCCAGTAATACAGTTGCCAATAGTTGATAGCAAAGCTATTCCACGGAATTATGATCGGGTCACGACAACCTACAAAGGAAAAGAAGTTAAAGAAGAAGTCCGCGAAGCGCAAGGGCTGACCCGTTCAGGGAGATGTTTTGCCCCTGCAGAATTGAGGAAGACCACTCCGGCAACACTGAAAAAGCCGGTAACTGACGAAGAGGCAGAAGAATTCCTGAAAAAGATGAAGCTACATGATTATTCTGTCTTAGAACAGTTGAAGAAAACCCCTGCGCAAATCTCATTGATGTCCTTGCTGATACATTCTGAAGAACATCGGCAAGCTTTGATGAAAGTTCTGAATGAGGCCCACGTACCCGATAAAATCTCGGTGAGTCATTTGGAGAAGATCACCAATAGGATCTTCGAAGCGAATCGGATCACCTTCACCGATGACGAGTTGCCTGAGGAAGGCACCGAGCACAACAGGGCTTTATATCTTACGGTGAAGTGCGAGGAGTCGGTGGTCAGCAAAGTCCTGGTCGACAATGGGTCCAGTGCGAACATTTGTCCTCTCTCTACACTACACAAGTTGAAAGGATATCGGCAGGATATGCAAGAACAGCATATGTGTCCGAGGGTTTGATGGAGGAGGCAAGGCATCGGTCGAGGACATAGTGTTAATCTTGACAATCGGACCAGTGGAGTTCACCATGGAATTCCAGGTGCTGGACATGGTAGTTTCATATAACCTTCTGATAGGGCGACCGTGGATCCATGCCGCAAAAGCAGTTCCATCCAGCCTACACCAACTAGTCAAGTTCGAGTGGGACCAACATGAGATCGTAGTCCATGGAGAGAATGATCTACAACCAGGCACCATTGTCCCCTTTATTGAGACAGAAGAGGATGTTGGGCCATGGGTATACCAGATCTGCAATGCGGTATCCGTCAACCGAGTTCCAGAAGGGGAATGCCTTCTCAATGACAGAATAATTACTGCAGACGTCATGGTGGCCCATGAAATGCCGAGAAACGGTTTCGTACCCGGCAAAGGTTTAGGTGCATCTCTACTGCAAGGAATCATACAACCGGTATCCGTGGTCGAAAATGTGGGAACCTTCGGCTTGGGAGTCAAGCCGACATCAGAGGACATCCTGCGAGCCAAGAGGAATAAGCAGAAGACATGGGTGCTCCCGAAGCCTGTTCCGCGCCTTTCCCGATCTTTTGTCGGGTCTGGAGTAAGAGGACATCCGACGACAAAGGTTCCCAGTCCTATGGTTAGGCCAGACGAAGAGTTCTTAAGAAAGTTCGAGGACCTATTCGCGGATGTATGCATGCTAGAGGATGGCGAAGGATCCAGCCATGCCGATATACAGTTTGTGGGATAGAAAGCAAAGTTGAATAATTGGAAGGCTACTCCTCTCCCTGTCCGGAAGGAGTCTTGGTAGTTTGTTTTGGATTGTTTTCTTTCGAAATTTTGTGTTGGGATTGTCCCCGAAGTAAAATCCGTTTGTTTCAGTTCATTTTGATTTGAGTTTGCAAGCTTGTTTTTCCTTGTACTGTTCCCATTAATGAAATTTTGTTCCCTTCGTGTCTAATTTTGTTTATTTTCCTTCTTTTTACTTTTCTCAGCAACTTTCTTTCAACTGATCTTAATGATATGGCGTGCTTAAAGATTAATCAACCCAGTCTAGAAAGTCAATCTGGTTTGGAAATAATAACACATGAAATAAGAGGTGACGAGAGTGAATCGAAATACGGCGATGATGAAGTCGTAGAAGAAATCGGTGAAGAATTAAGTCACTTCGAGGAAAAAACCCAAACCAAATTTAAATGATACTGAGGCTGTTAATCTGGGGGACACAGATGACGTTAAAGAAACCAGAATAAGTGTCCATATCGAACCCAACCTGAGAGAAGAATTGATCAAAACACTCATGGAGTTTAAAGACATTTTCGCATGGTCGTACGACGACATGCCAGGACTCAACACTGATCTAGTGGTTCACAAATTACCTACTAACCCGGCATGCCCGCCCGTCAAACAAAAACTGCGGAAATTTAAGACGGAGATGAGTGTAAAGATCAAGGAAGAAGTGACCAAGCAGTTGCAGGCGAAAGTCATTCGTGTCACTCGATACCCTGAATGGTTGGCAAACGTAGTACCGGTGCCAAAGAAAGACGGAAAGATCAGAGTATGCGTGGACTACCGCAATCTCAACAAGGCGAGTCCTAAGGATAATTTCCCGCTTCCCAATATCCATATCCTGATTGATAATTGCACCGGACGTGAAATCGGATCCTTTGTGGATTGCTACGCGGGATATCATCAGATCTTGATGGATGAAGAGGACGCAGAAAAAATGGCTTTTATCACACCGTGGGGGACTTATTGCTACCGGGTGATGCCGTTCGGTCTGAAGAACGCATGGGCAACATACATGAGGGCGATGACTACGGTATTCCATGACATGATACACAAAGAAATTGAAGTGTACGTGGATGATGTGATCATAAAATCTAGACGTCAAGAAAACCACATTGCCGATCTCAGGAAGTTTTTCCAAAGACTTCGTAAATATGATATCAAGCTCAATCCGGCCAAATGTGCATTCGGAGTTCCATCAGGAAAGTTGCTAGGATTCATCGTCAGCCGACGGGGCATTGAGTTGGACCCATCCAAAATCAAGTCCATCCAGGAGTTACCCCCGCCAAGGAATAAAACAGAGGTAATGAGTTTGTTGGGAAGGTTAAATTACATCAGTAGGTTTATTGCTCGGCTTACAGCAACCTGTGAACCCATATTCCGTCTGTTGAAGAAAGACGCTGCGATAGAATGGACGACAGAATGTCAGGAAGCGTTTGACCAAATCAAAGGGTATCTGTCAAACCCACCCGTATTGGTTCCGCCTGAACCGGGTAGACCCCTGATTCTTTATCTGACGGTTTTGGAGAATTCGTTCGGCTGCGTACTGGGGCAGCATGATCTTACTGGCAGGAAGTAATGGGCCATTTACTATCTCAGTAAGAAATTCATGGTCCACGAGGTTAAGTACACTCATTTGGAAAAGACCTGTTGTGCTTTGACTTGGGTAGCCCAAAAGCTGAAACATTATTTGTCTTCTTACACCACTTACCTCATTTCGCGTTTGGATCCGTTGAAGTATATTTTCCAGAAACCTATGCCTACAGGGAGGTTAGCAAAATGGCAAATATTACTTACAGAGTTCGACATCATATATGTGACAAGGACGGCTATGAAAGCTCAAGCCCTAGCCGATCACTTAGCCGAGAATCCTGTTGATGACGGATACGAACCTTTGAGGACGTATTTTCCAGACGAAGAAGTACTGTAGATTGATGGGTTGGAGTTAACCGAGGATCCAGGGTGGAAGCTTTTCTTCGACGGAGCGGCGAACGCAAAAGGAGTCGGAGTAGGGGTTGTGCTTATCTCTGAAACAGGACATCACTATCCTGTTACTGCTCAACTGCGTTTTCATTGTACCAATAATATGGCTGAGTACGAGGCATGTATCTTGGGGTTACGATTAGCGGTGGACATAGATGTACAGGACGTCTTGGTCTTGGGAGACTCGGACCTTCTGGTACATCAGATTCAGGGAGAATGGGAAACTAGAGATTTAAAGCTTATCCCGTATCGTCAGTGTTTGCATGATCTGACCAAGCGCTTTCGATCAGTAGAATTCAGGCACATTCCAAGGATGCATAATGAGGTTGCCGACGCTCTAGCTACTTTAGCGTCAATGCTACATCACCCGGACAAGGTTCGTGTCGATCCGTTACATATTCAGATCCGGAATCAATATGCTTATTGCAATATGATAGAGGAAGAGATGGATGGTGAGCCATGGTTTCATGATGTCAAGGAATACCTCAGGTTAGGAATATACCCAGAGCAAGCAACTAGAGATCAAAAAAGAGCTATTCGGCGATTGAAGAACGGATTTTTCCTTAGTGGAGGGGTGCTGTACAAAAGAACCCCAGATTTGGGATTGTTGCGATGTATAGATGCAAGTCAAGCCACAACAGTGATGACGGATATACACTCCGGAGTTTGTGGACCACACATGAGCGGATACGTATTGGCAAAGAAGATTCTTCGAGCAGGATATTACTGGCTCACTATGGAGCGTGATTGTATAAGTTTCGTGCGAAGATGCCATCGGTGTCAGATACACGGAGATTTGATTCATTCTCCACCGACCGAATTGCATACAATGTCGGCACCATGGCCGTTTGTTGCGTGGGGTATGGATGTTATTGGACCTATAGAACCTGCAGCTTCCAATGGTCATACGTTCATTCTGGTAACGATCGACTATTTTACCAAATGGGTGGAGGCCAAAACCTTCAAATCGGTGACCAAGAAGGCGGTGGTGGACTTCGTACATTCCCACATCATCTGCAGGTTTGGAATTCCAAAGATGATCATCACAGATAACGGTGCCAATCTTAACAGTGGATTGATGAAAGATGTATGTCAACAGTTCAAGATTACACACCGAAATTCCACACCATATCGTCCCAAAGCGAATGGCGCGGTTGAGGCAGCAAACAAGAATATTAAGAAGATATTGAGGAAGATGGCAGAAAGGTCTAGGCAATGGCATGAAAAGTTACCATTCGCACTATTGGGTTATCGCACTACCGTCCGGACTTCGGTAGGTGCAACTCCTTACTTGTTGGTGTACGGGACTGAAGCAGTAATACCAGCAGAAGTTGAAATTCCATCCCTCCGAATTGTCGCCGAAGCTGAGATTGACGACGATGAGTGGGTCAAAACTCGACTGGAGCAATTGAGCTTGATCGATGAAAAGAGATTGACGGCAGTATGTCATGGCCAATTGTATCAAAAGAGAATGGCAAGAGCATATAACAAGAAGGTACGTCCCAGGAAATTTGAAGTGGGACAGCATGTGCTGAAGAGAGTTCTACCACATCAGGCCGAAGCAAAAGGCAAGTTCGCTCCAAATTGGCAGGGACCGTTTGTTGTGACTAGGGTATTATCCAACGGCGCCCTATGTCTAACTGATATTGAGGGAAGATGCACCGATATGGCTATCAATTCTGATGCAGTCAAGAGATATTATGTGTAATTCTTTAATGCATTTTTCAACGTTTGGTTTCGTTTGTTTGTAGTTGGCATTTTTCGGAGAATGAAATGACAGAGGCAATTTTTTTTCTACTACCCAAACACTTTACCCTTATTTTCCCCTTTGAGCCTTAATTATTCTTTCATATACCCTCTTTCGGAATCATCAAGGAAGATGTGTAACAAAATAGAAAAAGAAACAAAGAAAAGACACAAGAAAAAGTGAACTACATTTGACCTGACTCAAGAAGGATACGTAGGCGCCACACGGCTCGGTCATAATAAAATAAAAAAATCAAAGATTCCCCAAGCAACAAAACTGGGGCAGAAGTCATGGTTTCATTTGAAAAAATGATGTGAATTCCGAAAGTTGTAATGAGCTAACCGTTGAGGTGAAACCTCTTTTCTTTAGCCTCACGCACAAAAACCACATTGATGACCAAAAAGACCTCTTGATCAGTATTGGAGAAATGCCAAGTCATGCGAATGAAAGCCAAGAGCGGCACTCCGATCCTCGATTGAATCCATGATGCACAAGCCGAAAAAGGGACAATGCTTTAAAGGGAATCTCGTGAGTAATACCCCAGCCTGGAAAGAAAGCGAAACGAGAGAGCCTTAACGGTGAAAACCCTCGCGGGCACCTTAAGGCGAAGAAAGCTAAGAGAAATAAAAATGAGAGAGTCTTACGGTGAAAACCTTTACAGGCACCCTAAGGCGACGGGAGGTTGAGAGAAATGAGAGAATCTCATTAGTGAAAACCCTTTGAAAGGGCACTGTGAGGTGACAAGGCGAGATGGTTACAAAGTGTCTGCATGAGACAAGGTTGGGACATTCGTTTGCCTCTAGCAAAACACAGCCGTCAGAAAGTGATTTACACAAATAGACTGGGTAGATTAATCTCGAAGGCACGGCATAACCATTGGATCAATTATACATTCAGATAAGTTTTTCCCAATTTAAAGTTCAGAAAAGTTTTCCTTTTTGTCTTTTTTGCAGTCCACACTCTTTATTGCATTTTTATTTACCATTTTTTCTCTCTTTTAAAGATTTTTATATTTATGTCGAAAGTTGATTTTTCAAAGCTTACTACCAAGTCTCTCAAAGCATTACAATGAAGATGAATAGGCATGAAACAAGGCAATAAGACAAAAGTCATTCCGATATTAAGATTGGAACGATAGGTTGATTGGAAGGTTCACGGGAATTACGAAGTAGGATGGACATATATTACACACCCGGAAGATAGTTTCTCACAACAGATCACCGACCAAGAGTGTCAGACCACACTGAAGTTTGGAATAGAACGAGAGATAAGAGATCCTGTAGAAAGAGCGCCATCCACCAGCAAGTATCAACGTCGTCCCCAAGTTCGAGGAAAGCAAAGCAACTAAAAGAGAAAAGGAAAATTTCCCCAGCAAGAGCGGCATGACCACTCACGGTGTTTTGAAACTAACAATTTTTCTTTGATTTAAAGCAGGAAAAGAGGGTTCGTCGGCGGAAAAGCATGCCACGTAGAAGGTTATCAAATTGGGGCAGAAAATTTTCTCCCATTGCGAAAATTTTCTCGAAAGCAAATACCCGGTGGATAAGGATAGAAAGCAACGCAAGATTTTGGGAAAATACCAGTTTCAAGCAGAATAGTTTTGAAAGAGGCCAGACAACACGAGGAAGTGATCTTTAAGCCTAGTATTATCCCCAGCAGTTCTTGGAGAAATGAAACACTGATCTTCGAGATTTCCCCAACAACAATATATACCATAAGTTTTCAAGGAAGCAAAGAGCAAGTCCCGAAGGAGGTTGGGAAAGAGGAAAAAGGAAAAAGGGAGTCCCTGCCAGGGTAATCCTCAGTCAATGAAAACTCAACCCCCAGCGAGCTCGAGATAGAATAAAGGTTAAAGGAAGTAGAAAAAGAGGAAGTAAAGAATACTTCCCCAGTAGCATTATCTCCAGCAGGTAAGTAAACGGTCCCAAGGATATCCCCAGCCGTCAAAGGAAAATAACATGATCCAGGAGGAAAGCAATTCCAAAACAAGGTAATTCAGAAGAAAAGGTGGCCCAAGAGACGATGCAGGAAGAAGAAAATGGTACATGAAGCAAAAGAAGGCGATATGGATGGAGTTAGTGAGTTGTAATTGAAGTCAGGGAGCCCGCCTGAAGAATGGAGTGGCGATTTATTTTGTAATTGGAGTCAGGGAGCCCGCCTGAAGAATGGAGTGGCGATTTATTTTGAAGTTGTAGTTGAAGTCAGGGAGCCCGCCTGAAGAATGGAGTGGCGATTTATTTGTGAAGTTGTAATTGGAATCAGGGAGCACGCCTGAAGAATGGAGTGGCGATTTATTTGTGAAATCGTAGTTGAAGTCAGGGAGCCCGCCTGAAGAATGGAGTGGCGATTTAATTTTGTAGTTGTAGTTGAAGTCAGGGAGCCCCGCCTGAAGAATGGAGTGGCTATTTATTTGTGAAGTTGTAGTTGAAGTCAGGGAGCCCGCCTGAAGAATGGAGTGGCGATTTATTTGTGAAGTTGTAATTGGAGTCAAGGAGCCCGCCTGAAGAATGGAGTGGCGATTTAATTTTGAAATCGTAGTTGGAGTCAGGGAGCCCGCCTGAAGAATGGAGTGGCGATTTAATTTTGAAGTTGTAGTTGAAGTCAGGGAGCCCGCCTGAAGAATGGAGTGGCGATTTATTTTGAAGTTGTAGTTGAAGTCAGGGAGCCCGCCTGAAGAATGGAGTGGCGATTTATTTGTGAAGTTGTAGTTGAAGTAAGGGAGCCCGCCTGAAGAATGGAGTGGCGATTTATTTGTGAAGTTGTAATTGGAGTCAGCGAGCCCGCCTGAAGAATGGAGTGGCGATTTAATTTTGAAATCGTAGTTGGAGTCAGGGAGCCCGCCTGAAGAATGGAGTGGCGATTTATTTTGAAGTTGTAGTTGAAGTTAGGGAGCCCGCTTGAAGAATGGAGTGGCGATTTATTTTGAAGTTGTAGTTGAAGTCAGGTAGCCCGCCTGAAGAATGGAGTGGCGATTTATTTTGAAGTTGTAATCAGGGAGCCCGCCTGAAGAATGGAGTGGCGATTTATTTTGAAGTTGTAATTGGAGTCAGGGAGCCCGCCTGAAGAATGGAGTGGCGATTTATTTCTGAAATCGTAGTTGAAGTCAGGGAACCCGCCTGAAGAATGGAGTGGCAATTTATTTTGAAGTTGTAATCGGAGTCAGGGAGCCCACCTGAAGAAGGGAGTGGCGATTTATTTTTGAATTTGGTTGAGGAAAGCGGTTGAGTGTAACGGAAATCCCCAGCATGAATCCAAGTTCATAATCAAAGGAAGGCAACAATGATCAGAAAGATAGGTTCAGACTTCGAAGGAGAATAGTTCGAATATCACAAAAAAAGGGACCAATGGTCGGAGTTCGGCAATCAAGATAAGCCGAAATAATGATTGTCAGAAGAGAAGAAGCATGTGAAGAAACATCAGAGCCAGCAGGATGGCAAGGAACATGACAAGATCAAGTTAAAAAGGATAGATAAGAATTTGCAATACTGTAACTTAGTCTAGCTTCTTATTTTTGTTTAGCACGGTGTAATAAGGAGATTGGTTAAACAGTGGCAACAGCAGTAACAACAAGATCACAGCAGTCATGGTAGTCCCAGCTACCAAAACTTCCCGAACTACATTGACCTGATTCCCTTTTAGCCAGGGATATGTAGGAGACCTTTGAAGCGAGGTTCGGTCAAACTTCTCCAAAAAATGCTTCATACGGAGTGCTTGAACGGGCAAAAATCGCTCGTATCCGCTCACTTATCTTTGCACGAAAACTCTTCACGTTTCCGCGCAAAGAGGGGCAGCTGTGAGCACGTGATTTTTGCCCTATACGAGAATTACTCCAAAAATTCAAACTAAAATAATTTTTTGTGTTGTTTGCAATATTTGTGGATTTTGTGTTACTTTTATTGTTGGTTGCATTTGTGTGTACATGACTATTTGTTTAAATAAACAAATAAACATATATATATATATATATATAGACGGTGCCATTGTAGTTACAGTTTAATCGGACAATTTGGAACTAATTAGTAAACTAAGTATTTTATAAGTGGAAAATATTAATAATATTGTATCTTACATTTTAGTATTTAATTGTGTGATTTTCGTATAACACTGGTGTTTAATCATCTGTGATAAAGATTAGTAAGAGTTAATTAATATTTTGGCTTTACAAATTATCTTAGAATTTTTGGTAATTAAGAATCAAAAGGAAAATAAAAGAAGTAGAAGGAAACAAGTAAGAATGAACACAAATCGGAACTGGGCCACTTATTTGGACCCAAAACCAGGCCCAACGCCCCAACCCAGTCCAAATAACCCTCAGCCCATCTCCCCTTACCCGTCCAAACCAAACGAACCGACCCACCTCCCCATTGATCTGAGCCGTTGGACTCCTTGATCCAACGGCTAAGATTGAAACTTTAATTTTAATTACCCCAAAACCCCCAAAACCCATATCACCCGTTCCATTCACCCCTTCATTAGAGACACCTCTTCTCCAAAGAACCCTAGCGCCGCCTCCACACTCCGTCGCCGGAAAGCCGGCGGAAACAACGCCGTCGGCCGTGAAAACAACACCACGGAACCCCCATCACACCCCAAACCCAAATCCGTAAACCCCTTACCTCAAATCCATCCATAGCTCCTCGAATCTTCAATTGAAGATTCGAGTCAAAACTCAATTAAGGCCAAACCGTCCCAAATTGATACCATACCTTCATCTCGCCTCCCTCGCACCATAAACACCCTTGTTTTGGTTCGAATCAAGCTCGAACCGTTTAAGCCCCAAATTTCGGCCATGAACCCTAGATTTCGCATTTCTTCTTAATTGAGGTCTAATAGACCTTAATTGGGATGTTTTCATTGTTGAAAACATCTCAATTAAGGTCCATTGGCCTCAAAAATGGAAGTCCAAGTTCGAATTGAATCCAAGACGGGTCCGAGGTCCGTTCAAGTGCGGATTTTCTTCTTGCATGGTATTTCTCCTTTTCTTTCTTCTTATTTCGTTTGTTAATCGTGTGAATTTTTATCCTTTTGTTTTTCTTTTATTTTTTCTGTTTTCTTTATCTCCAATAGACCCTTTTATTTGGTCGATTGATTTGCTTCTGTTCGATTGTATGATGATATTTGTGATTGAGTGTGCGTATGCGATTCGATTATCAAAGTCGAACAATGTTCCTACATTATCTTGTTTTCTGCCGAGATACTGTTGAATCCGAGATACTGTTGAATCGAAAGCTTATTTAGTTGATTGTGTGTTATCGATTCTAGGTGTTATAATCGACTAATCGAATGACGTCGATTTAATTTCGTAAGTCTGTTTGTTAGAGAAGTAAGGACAGTGATCCTCTTGACATGATTAATTCCCTATGGAATCCTTAAATCATTTGTGTTTGAATTGTAAACAGATTGGTTTGTAGCTGTTGGATTATACTTGTTAACTATCTGTAATTCCACTGCTGGTTCATTAGTTGCTTGTTGTAGCTGTAACTGTTAAAGAAACTAATAGAATATAGTTGTTTTAGTTAAAGATAGAAATCTGAGGATGCTAGGCACATGTTCTAGTAGTGGAACCTGCTGGACAGCAGATGTGCCACACAGTTTGCTGCACTAAAGGACTTAAAAACAGAAAAGTCCCATACTTGGACAAAAGAAAGTGGAAAACACAAAGGAAGTAACATGGCCATCTTAAAGTCTGAAGGCTGATTTTGAGCCTTGTATATATAGGACAGATACACTGACTGAAAGACACATTGAGAATATTGGCAAAACACACTAACACTCACAAAGAAAACACTCCCTGGAAACACATTTTGAGATTGTTGGCAGAACATTAGACATACTCACTAGACAACAGACATACAAATAGAAGAGAGAGATAGAGAGAAAAAAATTTCCTAAGTGAGCTTGTTACTGTTTCATTGAGTTTTGGCCAGATTTTGTGTTGGTACTTGCATCTATCTTTGTTGGTTGCACATTGCTGCTGTTTTGTCATACATTGCTGCTGTGGTTGTTGTCTTGCTGCCTGCTGTGGTTGTTGTTGTTCTCCTGTTGTTGTTGTTGTGTCTTGCTGCCTCCTGGTTGTTGTCTTGCTGCCTGCTGTGGTTGTTGTTGTTCTCCTGCTGTTGTTGTTGTGTCTTACTGCTGCTGTTGCCGACTAATCCTCATCTTCTGTTGCTTTCAATTTGTTCCAGGTATATTCTTACCCCATTGGAAGTTTGAAATTCAAACATTGTAATCATATCATTGAAGATTCAATTCATCTGAAATTTTGATACAATACACTGTTACTGTTTTTCTTTAACTTTTAATTGTTATTTGTAGTATTGATAGATTCTTTTAATTGAATTCTCGTTAGTGCTAGATAGGTCTATTCGAAATTCAATTTGTAATTATACAGGACATTTGGATTCTTTAGATAAACGTGAGTTTGGAGAGTAGTAATTCATTAATTAAATAATGGTAATGTGATTGATAAAAGTTAAGAAGCTAAAATGGCATATGTTTAGATTTTCATGTTTATTGTAATTCCAAATAGTAATGTCAAATGAGGTTGAAGAAATGGTTTTGTTTACAGTAAGTGAATGTTAGTCATTTAGTTATATTTTCCTTTAATATAACTCTCGATTCTTTTTCAAAAAAAAAAAAAATTAAAAGTGAATAAGGATTTCAGAAGCCTTCAGCTATAGTAACACTTTCTTGAGTCAAATGCTAGTCACATTTCTGTGAAAAACAAATATACATAGAAACAAATAGGTAAATAGAAAAATAGGATCTTAAAAGGTGATAAGTACATTAGTATTTTGGTTAAATAAAAAAAAACGCTACTGTGAACTAATGCTATTGATATATTTCATATTTAATCTCATAAGAATGCATATTAGTTGTAAATTGAATATTACTCACATGGGCTGCCTAAGCCAGAAATATTCGGCCCAGTGGTACAAGGATTCGCCCAAAACGAAATGCCAGGAGACTGGCACACGCATGCTACTAGCCCAGTCTGTTCTTTCAATTATGTATTGGGCTCATTCGAAGCCCAAAACTCTTAATCTCATCTAAATACAAATGAAGCAGTCCTTTAAAATAAATTAGGACCTTGGTCAATTATTGGAGACCAATTAAATAGAAATCATAGGCATGCTAGGTTTTACCTTAAATAAAATAATGAGACGAGCCTCGCCACACTAAATATACAATTACGGGGCCCTCAAATTAATTGTAATAAAAATCTAGACTCGGAAGGACCGTTTAGTGAATTTCACGGTCTTTCCTCAAAGTTAACAAAGACGGAGAATCTTTAGGCACGACATTAATAAAATCACTTTCCTAAATACGGGTGCGCATTTATGTGACCCAAATCTTACTCTCGGCAAAATTGAAACGCATTACAGTCACAGGCGTACTGGTTGCGGTGTGACTCGAAATGTGTTTTCGTGACGTCGCAATTCTTTTAAAATTGAAAAAGCGGAACATAAAAGCACATAATTGAAATATATAAAGAAATCAGATGAAAACAAAAATTGCAGTTGAGCGACCGTGCCAAAACCACGGAATTCGGGAGTGCCTAACACCTTCTCCCGGGTTAACAGAATTCCTTATCCAGGTTTCTAGTTTCGCAGACTGTATTACAGAGTCATAAATTTCCTCGGTTCGGGATTAAATCGGTGACTTGGGACACCATTATTTTCCCAAGTGGCGACTCTAAAAAAAAATTTAAATAAATTGATCCCGTTCCGACTGTCCTTTAAGTGGAAAAACTCCTTCACTGATTATTATTATATCCCTTTTTCGGGGTGTAGTATTAAACAGTGGCACATTTACGTTACGTATATATGTGTGAAAAAAGGAGGTGTGACAGCTCTGGCGACTCTGCTGGGGATATAATCCCAGAACTTCGGTTCAGGGTTTAAGAATTCGAGCTCAGTTAAATTGTTGTTTTTGTCTATATCCGATTTTATTATATGTTTAATTAATGTGCTACATGTCTACCGCTTTGATACTAGTTGCACTGTATATACAAACTGCTATATGTTTACCTCTTTGATATTACGTGAACTGTGTATATAAACTGTGCCGAAAACCCTTCTCTTCTCACCCCGGGGATGTGCTCACTGGTTGAGACTCCCTATTCTGTTAGTGTCATACCCCGAAATAATAAAGAGGCTCGGAAAGTTTCTAAGCCGGCTGGCCTTTTGGTTCCCGGAAAGGAGCTCCTTCCTCAGCCCGAGTTGTCCGCTCGGGTACACAGTCTAGATCACATACCGAGGTTTTGAGCTTAGAATAACATAACTGCATACCGGATCCCTAGTAGGAAACGCTTATTTGCATCACGTTGCATTTGACTTAGGGGACTCAACACAGGGGTTGGGTCCGTCTAGGACAGGCAACCTAATATGAAAAGACCATCCTGCTACACCATGTTTTAAGCATTTATTTGGACTTGCATGCTGACCGGCTTTTAAATACTGAAGAAAAATGAAAAACAAAATAAATTAGTATGGGGAAATAGATATTTTTCAGAAAATACAAAATGTGTTTTACCAACAAGTCAATAAATTTAGTTTATTAATAAAAGACGACGGAAGATTAACTTTGCCAACAAAATGGTTTTCTTAAATGTGTTCTCTTTGTCGGTCAAAAAATATAGTTTGTTTTGACGGACCGAACTACGCGGGTTTGATTCTCATCGGATGTGAGATACGTAGGCAACCCCCGTCGGGTCCAACTTGCCCTTTTTCGAAAATATACCAAAATTTTAAATTTTGAGAAATAGTCCAATCATTGCCAGCCAAAATGATCTTCTTCTTTAAATAAATGTGCAGGATGAGCACGATTCGAAATGAACCCTTTTCACTCATGACTAAAATCCCGGTACAAATACGACTATGGTGGGATGATCTAGGCGAAGAAGGGCAGGACAAAGTTAAGAAATATTTGAAAGGTCTCACAGGTCTGCTTGAAATAAAGCCTCGAGGGGACATCATAAGAGCATTAGTCACATATTGGGACTCCGCGTACAATGTCTTTCACTTCTCGAACTTCGAGCTCACCCCAACTTTGGAGGAGATGACCGGATACATTGGAAATACTGATATACCATTGGGGCATCAATATCTAATCGCTCCCAGGGTTGTCGCCATACACCGGTTTTTAGACTCACTGAAGACAGCCAGAACGGTACGTAACCCAGATCTAGCACAAGGGTTTTGTACTTTAAGCTTCATCTATCAAAGGTACGGTCATGTGGGAGGTTTTGACAAGCCATAGAACAAATTATGTAGCAAGGGTAAGTGCCAGAAATGGGAGGAACACAGACGAATTGCCTTCATGATAGCCTTCTTAGGACTCGTGGTATTCCCGAGAAAAGACGGGAATATTGATATAAAGGTAGCCGGAGTCGTCAGTACTTTGCTTGACCAAAGCGAAAGTACTCTTGCTCCCATGATACTATCAGACATATATCGAGCTCTCACAGCCTGCAAAGCCGGAGGAGATTTTTTCGAAGGCTGTAATTTACTGCTACAGATGTGGATGATCGAGCACCTGTGTCGCCGCACCCAATTCTTGAGATATGGGTTGGTTGAGAAAACTTGCATAAGCAAATTCTATACAAGGATTGATAGGACCGTCTTGCCTGAAGGAACCTTGGCATGGAGGGCATACTTTCGGGCTCTCAGCGCAAGTCAAATACAATGGACGTTCGGTTGGTTACAGATAGACAGAATCATGTACATGCCAGCGGCTATGTCCCACTTTCTCTTAATGGGACTTAAGAGCATTCAACCTTATGCGCCCATCGGGTTTTGAGACAGCTTGGGAGGTGCCAGATAGTACCCAAAGACGAAGACCTGAGTACCCGGGTTATTGAAATTGGTCCCGACGGTCAATTCCCAGAAGCAAGGGTCCGCCAGATCTGGAGCAAATGCCAATATCTGGAGGCAAACACTTGTGTGCAGGATCGAGCTAGAGGAGAGGTTGTACCCAGATATCTTACTTGGTACAAAGGAGAAACATCGGGTGAAAGACCAACCAAAAGACCTCACCTCAGGGAATTTGCTGAAGCGTCACAAGAACAATGGGACTGGTTAGCTAAGGAAGAGGCTTACAGAACAAGGATTGGCAAGATAGAGCAACGGGTCCAAGATCTCCAATTTGAAAAGGATATGCAAGTTGCCGCCGACGAAGGAGATAAAAAGAAGTTGGCACAAGAAAATGACTTTTTGAGAGCTCAAATCCAGCAAATGAAAAGGGATGCTGACAGACAGTTGAGGAGTCGAGCAGACGAAAAATTGATAAAGGGTTTGAAAAACCAAGTTGCCGATGTCCAAAGAGAATTGGAAGAGTCGAAGACCCAAACAATGAGGATCCGTGCTAGCTGGAGAAAGGAGGCATATCAACAGGCACTCCACCTACAACGGGTGGAAGAAGATTACACCGAGATCATCACTAGTCTAAGGGAAGCAAACGTTATCCTCAGGGAGCGGGTTTTCAAGCAAGCCCAAGATGCCAGAGCAGACCTCGACCGTTGTCACGATTTGATGGCCCGACTGCAAGAACAAGTGGATAAGCTCTTAGACCAAGTCACCAACAATGCTCGAAGATTGGGGGCGAAAAACCAACAGATAGAACGGCTACTCGGAGAAAGGGACATGATCAAGGATAGAATTGGAGAAATAGGGCATTATGTCACCATGAAGTACTTAGCTTGTGAACAAATGCCCCGCACCGCCCTTTTTGCTTCAGTTATGGGCTATGTTCATCAGATCATGAGAGAGTTAAGGGGACTACACAAGGACCTCACACCAAGGCCCGCGGCAAGGCCGAATGATGCCTCGCGGGCCCCTAGGAATTTAAGAGCATTAGACTTTTGATTGAAAATGTATTTTGAAAATTTTGAGTCAAGTTGGTTGGCATTGTATTCTCGAGTCAAGCATTTCTCTTATTTTGTTGATTATTGTAAGACAGATTGTGTAACCATAAGAGTTTTGATATTAGAATTCCAGAATTTCGCCACAATTTTGTACCAGAACTACGCTCGGTCTGATTCACGCGGGGACGTGATACGTAGGCAATCCACATAAGATTCGACCACCACTAAAAAGAAAAGAAAAGAATAGGGAGGTTAATAACAACAAGGTCTTCAAGGATAATTGAAAAAAAAAAGCTGGAATGACGCATGTGATGAGTACATATAGAAAGGGTTAATTGGTTAGGTGCATTGCATCCAACGTGCTATAACATATCTGTTAAACTCAGTAAGCTAACAAGTTTGTTGCATTTCCAGAAAAGTTTAGCAGTTGGTTTGACAGAATATACTGGCCAACCACCATTACCGTACTAGATCTAAAGGGCCAATTCCAGCAAGTATGTCCAGTTCCGGTAAAAGTCTCGAGGAAGAGAAATCGGAGATACAGATCATGAAAGAAGAGGTAGATCGGTTGAGACAGCAGATAACAGAGATGCACCTAGCCTGGGCTAGGGGACAGTCTTCACCAAACCTCCCTACTCTCGCATCGGCTCCAGAACATCCACCCCTTGATCCTTCGACAAGCGCCCCAATCTATCCATACTATCAAGGGGAAAACCCTTATGCCACCCAAATCCCACCAGCCAAACAAAATCCTCCTCCCACGGTCACCCCTGTTTTTATGGCACCTCCACCTGCTAATCTACAAAAGTCATCCGGTGAGCCGCATGTTCAAATCCACGACAATTCTTACTATTCTCCCGAGCCTACCTTTAGGGCTCCTGAACCGCATCCGCACACCCCTCACTGGGATAACCCGGCAGAACCGGAAAAGCACTTCCAAAATTGAGCATGAGGAAGTTATTCGAAAAGTTAAATGCCTGGAGCAGTCCTTCAGGAATATGCATGGTTTGGGCAACCAGGTCAGTGTCGCTTACAAAGATCTGTGTCCATTCCCAGATGTCCAGTTGCCAGCCGGGTTCAAAATGCCTAAGTTTGACTTATATGAGGGGCATGGTGATCCAGTAGCCCATCTTCGAGGGTTTTGTAGTAAAATGCGAGGAGCTGGAGGGCGAGATGAGATTCTGATAGCTTACTTCGGTCAGAGCTTGGGGGGGTCTGCACTAGAGTGGTACACTAGGCAGGATCCCAGCAGATGGTTTACATGGGACAATTTGGCTCAAGCATTCATTGGCCAGTTCCAGTACAATCTTGAAATAGTCTCCGACCGCTTATCATTGCTAAAGTTAGAGAAGAAACCCGCCGAAAGTTTCAGAGAATTTGGTTTCCGCTGGAGGGAACTGGAAGCAAGGGTAGATCCGCCTATGAGAGAGAACGAGATGGTGGATTACTTCCTGCAGACACTGGAGCCAACCTATTTCGGACATCTGGTGACGTCCGTGGGTAAATCATTCACTGAGGTGATAAAGATGGGGGCTATGATCGAGGAAGGCTTGAAAGCCAACAAGATCATGAGTTATTCAGCGTTGAAAGCCACCACTCAAGCTATCCAAAGTGGTACCGGAGGAGTGCTTGGGAAAAAGAGGAAAGAAGAAGTCACGGCGGTCGAGTCCGGAACATGGTTCAGAAACAGAGGCCCCGCACCCGAGTATAACTCGCCGCAGCCTCACCACTAAAATTACCTCCACAATCCATATAACCACCCGCAACACTACTATCCAGCACCTGATCCCCATTTTACTGTCCATCACGCTCAGTCATATGCCACACCTCCCGTCCATGCACCATGGCGTGCACCGAACCCGCAAAATAATTATCCAACCCCAAGAGCATATAGAAACCCCACGGGCGCGGATTTTCGTCCAAACCAAGCATTCAAGAGCGACAGGGCGCCAAGGCCAAAGACTTTTACTCCCTTGGGGGAGTCTTACACCGGTTTGTTCCACCGTTTGAAGCAAGTAGGGCTGCTAAATCTGGTCGAGGCTAAGCTACCAAACCCTCTTCCAAAGAATCTGGACCATTCAATAAATTGTGCATACTGCTCAGGATGTCCGGGGCACGACACGGAAAAGTGTTGGAGGTTGAAAACAGCTATCCAGGAACTCATCGACACTCGCCGCATTGAGGTCCAGACTCCAGCGGAGCCCAACATCAACCAGAATCCACTTCCAACTCATCATGAGACCAACATGATCGAGTTGGTACGGGTAGAAGAGGGAAAGGAGAAAACCTCTCAGACTGTAATGATGATCAAGTCTAGTGGGGTAGGAATGAAAAAGAGGCCAAGCCTTGATGAGTCACTCATCTGCAAGAAGGACGTACAAAGGGGGTTGGAAGCAGAAAAGGGAAGTATGAACAAAGTGCCTATGAGGCCAGAGGGAGTAAAAATAGATGTACCAGGAGCAGCAACTAAACCCGTCTTGACTGTAGCAGGTGTTCGGGTGGATCCTTTCATCATCAAGGCAGTAATACAGTTGCCAATAGCTGATAGCAAAGCTATTCCATGGAATTATGATCGGGTCACGACAACCTACAAAGGAAAAGAAGTTAAAGAAGAAGTATGCGAAGCGCAAGGGCTGACCCGTTCAGGGAGATGTTTTGCCCCTGCAGAATTGAGGAAGACCACTCCGGCAACACTAAAAAAGCCGGTAACTGATGAAGAAGCAGAGGAGTTCCTGAAAAAGATGAAGCTATATGATTATTCTGTCTTAGAACAACTGAAGAAAACTCCTGCTCAAATCTCATTGTTGTCCTTATTGATACATTCTGAAGAACACCGGCAAGCCTTGATGAAAGTTTTGAATGAGGCCCATGTGCCTGATAAAATCTTGGTGAGTCATTTGGAGAAGATCACCAATAGGATCTTCGAAGCGAATCGGATCACCTTCACCGATGACGAGTTGCTTGAGGAAGGCACCGAGCACAACAGGGCTTTATATCTTACGGTGAAGTGTGAGGAGTCGGTGGTCAGCAAAGTCCTGGTCGACAATGGGTCCAGTGCGAACATTTGTCCTCTCTCTACACTACACAAGTTGAAAGTGGATAGCGGCAGGATACGCAAGAACATCATATGTGTCCGAGGGTTTGATGGAGGAGGCAAGGCATCGGTCGGGGACATAGTGATAATCTTGACAATCGGACCAGTGGAGTTCACCATGGAATTCCAGGTGCTGGACATGGTAGTTTCATATAACCTTCTGATAGGGCGACCGTGGATCCATGCCGCAAAAGCAGTTCCATCCAGCCTACACCAACTAGTCAAGTTCGAGTGGGACCAACATGAGATCGTAGTCCATGGAGAGAATGATCTACAACCAGGCACCATTGTCCCCTTTATTGAGACAGAAGAGGATGTTGGGCCATGGGTATACCAGATCTCCGATGTGGTATCCGCCAACCGAGTTCCAGAAGGGGAATGCATTCCCAATGACAGAATAATTACCGCAGACGTCATGGTGGCTCATGAAATGCTGAGAAACGGTTTCGTACCCGGCAAAGGTTTAGGTGCATCTCTGCAAGGAATCATACAACCGGTATCCGTGGTCGAAAATGTGGGAACCTTCGGCTTGGGATTCAAGCCAACATCAGAAGACATCCAGCGAGCCAAGAGGAATAAGCAGAAGACATGGGTGCTCCCGAAGCCTGTTCCGCGCCTTTCCCGATCTTTTGTCAAGTCCGGAGTAAGAGGACATCCGACGACAAAGGTTCCCAGTCCTATGGTTGGGCCGGACGAAGAGTTCTTAAGAAAGTTCGAGGACCTATTCGCAGATGTATGCATGCTCGAGGATGGCGAAGGATCCAGCCATGCCGAGATACAGTTTGTGGGATCGAAAGCAAAGTTGAATAATTGGAAGGCTACTCCTCTCCCTGTCCGGAAGGAGTCTTGGTAGTTTGTTTTGGATTGTTTTCTTTCGAAATTTTGTGTAGGGATTGTCCCCGAAGTAAAATCCGTTTGTTTCAGTTCATTTTGATTTGAGTTTGCAAGCTTGTTTTTCCTTGTACTGTTCCCATTAATGAAATTTTGTTCCCTTCGTGTCTAATTTTGTTTATTTTCCTTCTTTTTACTTTTCTCAGCAACTTTCTTTCAACTGATCTTAATGATATGGCGTGCTTAAAGATTAATCAACCAAGTCTAGAAAGTCAATCTGGTGTGGAAATAATAACACATGAAATAAGAGGTGACGAGAGTGAATCGGAATACGGCGATGATGAAGCCGTAGAAGAAATCGGTGAAGAATTAAGTCACTTCGAGGAAAAACCCAAACCAAATTTAAATAATACTGAGGCTGTTAATCTGGGGGACACAGATGACGTCAAAGAAACCAGAATAAGTGTCCATATTGAACCCAACCTGAGAGAAGAGTTGATCAAAACACTCATGGAGTTTAAAGACATTTTCGCATGGTCGTACGACGACATGCCAGGACTCGGCACTGATCTAGTGGTTCACAAATTACCCACTGACCCGGCATGCCCGCCCGTCAAACAAAAACTGCGGAAATTTAAGACGGAGATGAGTGTAAAGATCAAGGAAGAAGTGACCAAGCAGTTGCAGGCGAAAGTCATTCGTGTCACTCGATACCCTGAATGGTTGGCAAACGTAGTACCGGTGCCAAAGAAAGACGGAAAGATCAGAGTATGCGTGGACTATCGCAATCTCAACAAGGCGAGCCCTAAGGATAATTTCCCGCTTCCCAATATCCATATCCCGATTGATAATTGCGCCGGACGTGAAATCGGATCCTTTGTGGACTGCTACGCGGGATATCATCAGATCTTGATGGATGAAGAGGACGCAGAAAAAACGGCTTTTATCACACCGTGGGGGACTTATTGCTACCGGGTGATGCCGTTCGGTCTGAAGAACGCATGGGCAACATACATGAGGGCGATGACTACGGTATTCCATGACATGATACACAAAGAAATTGAAGTGTACGTGGATGATGTGATCATAAAATCTAGACGTCAAGAAAACCACATTGCCGATCTCAGGAAGTTTTTCCAAAGACTTCGTAAATATGATATCAAGCTCAATCCGGCAAAATGCGCATTCGGAGTTCCATCAGGAAAGTTGCTAGGATTCATCGTCAGCCGACGGGGCATTGAGTTGGACCCATCCAAAATCAAGTCTATCCAGGAGTTACCCCCGCCAAGGAATAAAACAGAGGTAATGAGTTTGTTGGGAAGGTTAAATTACATCAGTAGGTTTATTGCTCAGCTTACAGCAACCTGTGAGCCCATATTCCGTCCGTTGAAGAAAGACGCTGCGATAGAATGGACGACAGAATGTCAGGAAGCGTTTGACCAAATCAAAGGGTATCTGTCAAACCCACCCGTACTAGTTCCGCCTGAACCGGGTAGACCCCTGATTCTTTATCTGACGGTTTTGGAGAATTCGTTCGGTTGCGTACTGGGGCAGCATGATCTTACTGGCAGGAAGGAACGGGCCATTTACTATCTCGGTAAGAAATTCATGGTCCACGAGGTTAAGTACACTCATTTGGAAAAGACCTGTTGTGCTTTGACTTGGGTAGCCCAAAAGCTGAAACATTATTTGTCTTCTTACACCACTTACCTCATTTCGCGTTTGGATCCGTTGAAGTATATTTTCCAGAAACCTATGCCTACAGGGAGGTTAGCAAAATGGCAAATATTACTTACAGAGTTGGACATCATATATGTGACAAGGACGGCTATGAAAGCTCAAGCCCTAGCCGATCACTTAGCTGAGAATCATGTTGATGACGGATACGAACCTTTGAGGACGTATTTTCCAGACGAAGAAGTACTGCAGATTGATGGGTTGGAGTTAACCGAGGATCCAGGGTGAAAGCTCTTCTTCGACATAGCGGCGAACGCAAAAGGAGTCGGAGTAGGGGCTGTGCTCATATCTGAAACAGGACATCATTATCCTGTTACGGCTCGACTGCGTTTTCATTGTACCAATAATATGGCTGAGTACGAGGCATGTATCTTGGGGTTGCGATTAGCGGTGGACATGGATGTACAGGACGTCTTGGTCTTGGGGGACTCGGACCTTCTGGTACATCAGATTCGGGGAGAATGGGAAACCAGAGATTTAAAGCTTATCCCGTATCGTCAGTGCTTGCATGATCTGACCAAGCGCTTTCGATCAGTAGAATTCAGGCACATTCCAAGGATGCATAATGAGGTTGCCGACGCTCTAGCTACTTTAGCGTCAATGCTACATCACCCGGACAAGGTTCGTGTCGATCCGTTACATATTCAGATCCGGAATCAATATGCTTATTGCAATATGATAGAGGAAGAGATGGATGGTGAGCCATGGTTTCATGATGTCAAGGAATACCTCAGGTTAGGAATATACCCAAAGCAAGCAACTAGAGATCAAAAAAGAGCTATTCGGCGATTGAAGAACGGATTTTTCCTTAGTGGAGGGGTGTTGTACAAAAGAACCCCAGATTTGGGATTGTTGAGATGTATAGATGCAAGTCAAGCCACAGCAGTGATGACAGATATACACTCCGGAGTTTGTGGACCACACATGAGCGGATACGTATTGGCAAAGAAGATTCTTCGAGCAGGATATTACTGGCTCACTATGGAGCGGGATTGTATAAGTTTTGTGCGAAGATGCCATCAGTGTCAGATACACGGAGATTTGATTCATTCTCCACCGACTGAATTGCATACAATGTCAACACCATGACCGTTTGCCGCATGGGGTATGGATGTTATTGGACCTATAGAACCTGCAGCTTCCAATGGTCATACGTTCATTCTGGTAACGATCGACTATTTTACCAAATGGGTGGAGGCCAAAACCTTCAAATCGGTGACCAAGAAGGCGGTGGTGGACTTCGTACATTCCCACATCATCTGCAGGTTTGGAATTCCAAAGATGATCATCACAGATAACGGTGCAAATCTTAACAGCGGATTGATGAAAGAGGTCTGTCAACAGTTCAAGATTACACATCGAAATTCCACACCATATCGTCCCAAAGCAAATGGCGCGGTTGAGGCAGCAAACAAGAATATTAAGAAGATATTGAGGAAGATGGTAGAAAGGTCTAGGCAATGGCATGAAAAGTTACCATTCGCACTATTGGGTTATCGCACTACCGTTCGGACTTCGGTAGGTGCAACTCCTTACTTGTTGGTGTACGGGACTGAAGCAGTAATACCAGCAGAAGTTGAAATTCCATCCCTCCGAATTGTCGCCGAAGCTGAGATTGACGATGATGAGTGGGTCAAAACTCGACTGGAGCAATTGAGCTTGATCGATGAAAAGAGATTGACGGCAGTATGTCATGGCCAAGTGAATAAGACAAAAGTCATTCCGATATTAAGATTGGAACGATAGGTTGATTGGAAGGTTCACGGGAATTACAGAGTAGGATGGACATATATTACACACCCGGAAGATAGTTTCTCACAACAGATCACCGACCAAGAGTGTCAGACCACACTGAAGTTTGGAATAGAACGAGAGATAAGAGATCCTGTAGAAAGAGCGCCATCCACCAGCAAGTATCAACGTCGTCCCCAAGTTCGAGGAAAGCAAAGCAACTAAAAGAGAAAAGGAAAATAGCCCCAGCAAGAGCGGCATGACCACTCACGGTGTTTTGAAACTAACAATTTTTCTTTGATTTAAAGCAGGAAAAGAGGGTTCGTCGGCAGAAAAGCATGCCACGTAGAAGGTTATCAAACTGGGGCAGAAAATTTTCTCCTATTGCGAAAATTTTCTCGAAAGCAAATACCCGATGGATAAGGATAGAAAGCAACGCAAGATTTTGGGAAAATACCAGTTTCAAGCATAATAGTTTTTAAAGAGGCCAGACAACACGAGGAAGTGATCTTTAAGCCTAGTATTATCCCCAGCGGTTCTTGGAGAAATGAAACACTGATCTTCGAGATTTCCCCAACAACAATATATACCATAAGTTTTCAAGGAAGCAAAGAGCAAGTCCCGAAGGAGGTTGGGAAAGAGGAAAAAGGAAAAAGGGAGTCCCTGCCAGGGTAATCCTCAGTCAATGAAAACTCAACCCCCAGCGAGCTCGAGATAGAATAAAGGTTAAAGGAAGTAGAAAAAGAGGAAGTAAAGAATACTTCCCCAGTAGCATTATCTCCAGCAGGTAAGTAAACGGTCCCAAGGATATCCCCAGCCGTCAAAGGAAAATAACATGATCCAGGAGGAAAGCAATTCCAAAACAAGGTAATTCAGAAGAAAAGGTGGCCCAAGAGACGATGCAGGAAGAAGAAAATGGTACATGAAGCAAAAGAAGGCGATATGGATGGAGTTAGTGAGTTGTAATTGAAGTCAGGGAGCCCGCCTGAAGAATGGAGTGGCGATTTATTTTGTAATTGGAGTCAGGGAGCCCGCCTGAAGAATGGAGTGGCGATTTATTTTGAAGTTGTAGTTGAAGTCAGGGAGCCCGCCTGAAGAATGGAGTGGCGATTTATTTGTGAAGTTGTAATTGGAATCAGGGAGCACGCCTGAAGAATGGAGTGGCGATTTATTTGTGAAATCGTAGTTGAAGTCAGGGAGCCCGCCTGAAGAATGGAGTGGCGATTTAATTTTGTAGTTGTAGTTGAAGTCAGGGAGCCCCGCCTGAAGAATGGAGTGGCGATTTATTTGTGAAGTTGTAGTTGAAGTCAGGGAGCCCGCCTGAAGAATAGAGTGGCGATTTATTTGTGAAGTTGTAATTGGAGTCAGGGAGCCCGCCTGAAGAATGGAGTGGCGATTTAATTTTGAAATCGTAGTTGGAGTCAGGGAGCCCGCCTGAAGAATGGAGTGGCGATTTATTTTGAAGTTGTAGTTGAAGTCAGGGAGCCCGCTTGAAGAATGGAGTGGCGATTTATTTTGAAGTTGTAGTTGAAGTCAGGGAGCCCGCCTGAAGAATGGAGTGGCGATTTATTTGTGAAGTTGTAGTTGAAGTAAGGGAGCCCGCCTGAAGAATGGAGTGGCGATTTATTTGTGAAGTTGTAATTGGAGTCAGG
This sequence comes from Nicotiana noctiflora, assembly GCA_032618575.1. Classification (NCBI taxonomy): domain Eukaryota; kingdom Viridiplantae; phylum Streptophyta; class Magnoliopsida; order Solanales; family Solanaceae; genus Nicotiana; species Nicotiana noctiflora. Next base: position 23,649 of record JASVEL010001373.1, on the reverse strand, counting down.
GAGCCCGCCTGAAGAATGGAGTGGCGATTTAATTTTGAAATCGTAGTTGGAGTCAGGGAGCCCGCCTGAAGAATGGAGTGGCGATTTATTTTGAAGTTGTAGTTGAAGTTAGGGAGCCCGCTTGAAGAATGGAGTGGCGATTTATTTTGAAGTTGTAGTTGAAGTCAGGTAGCCCGCCTGAAGAATGGAGTGGCAATTTATTTTGAAGTTGTAATCAGGGAGCCCGCCTGAAGAATGGAGTGGCGATTTATTTTGAAGTTGTAATTGGAGTCAGGGAGCCCGCCTGAAGAATGGAGTGGCGATTTATTTTGAAGTTGTAGTTGAAGTCAGGGAGCCCGCTTGATGAATGGAGTGGCGATTTATTTTGAAGTTGTAGTTGAAGTCAGGGAGCCCGCCTGAAGAAGGGAGTGGCGATTTATTTTTGAATTTGGTTGAGGAAAGCGGTTGAGTGTAACGGAAATCCCAAGCATGAATCCAAGTTCATAATCAAAGGAAGGCAACAATGATCAGAAAGATAGGTTCAGACTTCGAAGGAGAATAGTTCGAATATCACAAAAAAAGGGACCAATGGTCGGAGTTCGGCAATCAAGATAAGCCGAAATAATGATTGTCAGAAGAGAAGAAGCATGTGAAGAAACATCAGAGCCAGCAGGATGGCAAGGAACATGACAAGATCAAGTTAAAAAGGATAGATAAGAATTTGCAGTACTGTAACTTAGTCTAGCTTCTTATTTTTGTTTAGCACGGTGTAATAAGGAGATCGGTTAAACAGTGGCAACAGCAGTAACAACAAGATCACAGCAGTCATGGTAGTCCCAGCTACCAAAACTTCCCGAACTACATTGACCTGATTCCCTTTTAGCCAGGGATATGTAGGAGACCTTTGAAGCGAGGTTCGGTCAAACTTCTCCAAAAAATGCTTCATACGGAGTGCTTGAACGGGCAAAAATCGCTCGTATCCGCTCACTTATCTTTGCACGAAAACTCTTCACGTTTCCGCGCAAAGAGGGGCAGCTGTGAGCACGTGATTTTTGCCCTATACGAGAATTACTCCAAAAATTCAAACTAAAATAATTTTTTGTGTTGTTTGCAATATTTGTGGATTTTGTGTTACTTTTATTGTTGGTTGCATTTGTGTGTACATGACTATTTGTTTAAATAAACAAATAAACATATATATATATATATATATAGACGGTGCCATTGTAGTTACAGTTTAATCGGACAATTTGGAACTAATTAGTAAACTAAGTATTTTATAAGTGGAAAATATTAATAATATTGTATCTTACATTTTAGTATTTAATTGTGTGATTTTCGTATAAGACTGGTGTTTAATCATCTGTGATAAAGATTAGTAAGAGTTAATTAATATTTTGGCTTTACAAATTATCTTAGAATTTTTGGTAATTAAGAATCAAAAGGAAAATAAAAGAAGTAGAAGGAAACAAGTAAGAATGAACACAAATCGGAACTGGGCCACTTATTTGGACCCAAAACCAGGCCCAACGCCCCAACCCAGTCCAAATAACCCTCAGCCCATCTCCCCTTACCAAACCAAACGAACCGACCCACCTCCCCATTGATCTGAGCCGTTGGACTCCTTGATCCAACGGCTAAGATTGAAACTTTAATTTTAATTACCCCAAAACCCCCAAAACCCATATCACCCGTTCCATTCGCCCCTTCATTAGAGACACCTCTTCTCCAAAGAACCCTAGCGCCGCCTCCACACTCCGTCGCCGGAAAGCCGGCGGAAACAACGCCGTCGGCCGTGAAAACAACACCACGGACCCCCCATCACACCCCAAACCCAAATCCGTAAACCCCTTACCTCAAATCCATCCATAGCTCCTCGAATCTTCAATTGAAGATTCGAGTCAAAACTCAATTAAGGCCAAACCGTCCCAAATTGATACCATACCTTCATCTCGCCTCCCTCGCACCATAAACACCCTTGTTTTGGTTCGAATCAAGCTCGAACCGTTTAAGCCCCAAATTTCGGCCATGAACCCTAGATTTCGCATTTCTTCTTAATTGAGGTCTAATAGACCTTAATTGGGATGTTTTCATTGTTGAAAACATCTCAATTAAGGTCCATTGGCCTCAAAAATGGAAGTCCAAGTTCGAATTGAATCCAAGACGGGTCCGAGGTCCGTTCAAGTGCAGATTTTCTTCTTGCATGGTATTTCTCCTTTTCTTTCTTCTTATTTCGTTTGTTAATCATGTGAATTTTTATCCTTTTGTTTTTCTTTTATTTTTTCTGTTTTCTTTATCTCCAATAGACCCTTTTATTTGGTCGATTGATTTGCTTCTGTTCGATTGTATGATGATATTTGTGATTGAGTGTGCGTATACGATTCGATTATCAAAGTCGAACAATGTTCCTACATTATCTTGTTTTCTGCCGAGATACTGTTGAATCTGAGATACTGTTGAATCGAAAGCTTATTTAGTTGATTGTGTGTTATCGATTCTAGGTGTTATAATCGACTAATCGAATGACGTCGATTTAATTTCGTAGGTCTGTTTGTTAGAGAAGTAAGGACAGTGATCCTCTTGACATGATTAATTCCCTATGGAATCCTTAAATCATTTGTGTTTGAATTGTAAACAGATTGGTTTGTAGCTGTTGGATTATACTTGTTAACTATCTGTAATTCCACTGCTGGTTCATTAGTTGCTTGTTGTAGCTGTAACTGTTAAAGAAACTAATAGAATATAGTTGTTTTAGTTAAAGATAGAAATCTGAGGATGCTAGGCACATGTTCTAGTAGTGGAACCTGTTGGACAGCAGATGTGCCACACAGTTTGCTGCACTAAAGGACTTAAAAACAGAAAAGTCCCATACTTGGACAAAAGAAAGTGGAAAACACAAAGGAAGTAACATGGCCATCTTAAAGTCTGAAGGCTGATTTTGAGCCTGTATATATAGGACACATACACTGACTGAAAGACACATTGAGAATATTGGCAAAACACACTAACACTCACAAAGAAAACACTCCCTGGAAACACATTTTGAGATTGTTGGCAGAACATTAGACATACTCACTAGACAACAGACATACAAATAGAAGAGAGAGATAGAGAGAAAAAAATTTCCTAAGTGAGCTTGTTACTGTTTCATTGAGTTTTGGCCAGATCTTGTGTTGGTACTTGCATCTATCTTTGTTGGTTGCACATTGCTGCTGTTTTGTCATACATTGCTGCTGTGGTTGTTGTCTTGCTGCCTGCTGTGGTTGTTGTTGTTCTCCTGTTGTTGTTGTTGTGTCTTGCTGCCTCCTGGTTGTTGTCTTGCTGCCTGCTGTGGTTGTTGTTGTTCTCCTGCTGTTGTTGTTGTGTCTTACTGCTTCTGTTGCCGACTAATCCTCATCTTCTGTTGCTTTCAATTTGTTCCAGGTATATTCTTACCCCATTGGAAGTTTGAAATTCAAACATTGTAATCATATCATTGAAGATTCAATTCATCTGAAATTTTGATACAATACATTGTTACTGTTTTTCTTTAACTTTTAATTGTTATTTGTAGTATTGATAGATTCTTTTAATTGAATTTTCGTTAGTGCTAGATAGGTCTATTCGAAATTAAATTTGTAATTATACAGGACATTTGGATTCTTTAGATAAACGTGAGTTTGGAGAGTAGTAATTCATTAATTAAATAATGGTAATGTGATTGATAAAAGTTAAGAAGCTAAAATGGCATATGTTTAGATTTTCATGTTTATTGTAATTCCAAATAGTAATGTCAAATGAGGTTGAAGAAATGGTTTTGTTTACAGTAAGTGAATGTTAGTCATTTAGTTATATTTTCCTTTAATATAACTCTCGATTCCTTTTCAAAAAAAAAAAAAATTAAAAGTGAATAAGGATTTCAGAAGCCTTCAGCTATAGTAACACTTTCTTGAGTCAAATGCTAGTCACATTTCTGTGAAAAACAAATATACATAGAAACAAATAGGTAAATAGAAAAATAGGATCTTAAAAGGTGATAAGTACATTAGTATTTTGGTTAAATAAAAAAAAACGCTACTGTGAACTAATGCTATTGATATATTTCATATTTAATCTCATAAGAATGCATATTAGTTGTAAATTGAATATTACTCACATGGGCTGCCTAAGCCAGAAATATTCGGCCCAGTGGTACAAGGATTCGCCCAAAACGAAATGCCAGGAGACTGGCACACGCAGGCTACTAGCCCAGTCTGTTCTTTCTCTTATGTATTGGGCTCATTCGAAGCCCAAAACTCTTAATCTCATCTAAATACAAATGAAGCAGTCCTTTAAAATAAATTAGGACCTTGGTCAATTATTGGAGACCAATTAAATAGAAATCATAGGCATGCTAGGTTTTACCTTAAATAAAATAATGAGACGAGCCTCGCCACACTAAATATACAATTACGGGGCCCTCAAATTAATTGTAATAAAAATCTAGACTCGGAAGGACCGTTTAGTGAATTTCACGGTCTTTCCTCAAAGTTAACAAAGACGGAGAATCTTTAGGCACGACATTAATAAAATCACTTTCCTAAATACGGGTGCGCATTTATGTGACCCAAATCTTACTCTCGGCAAAATTGAAACGCATTACAGTCACAGGCGTACTGGTTGCGGTGTGACTCGAAATGTGTTTTCGTGACGTCGCAATTCTTTTAAAATTGAAAAAGCGGAACATAAAAGCACATAATTGAAATATATAAAGAAATCAGATGAAAACAAAAATTGCAGTTGAGCGACCGTGCCAAAACCACGGAATTCGGGAGTGCCTAACACCTTCTCCCGGGTTAACAGAATTCCTTATCCAGGTTTCTAGTTTCGCAGACTGTATTACAGAGTCATAAATTTCCTCGGTTCGGGATTAAATCGGTGACTTGGGACACCATTATTTTCCCAAGTGGCGACTCTAAAAAAAAATTAAATAAATTGATCCCGTTCCGACTGTCCTTTAAGTGGAAAAACTCCTTCACTGATTATTATTATATCCCTTTTTCGGGGTGTAGTATTAAACAGTGGCACATTTACGTTACGTATATATGTGTGAAAAAAGGAGGTGTGACAGCTCTGGCGACTCTGCTGGGGATATAATCCACCCAGAACTCCGGTTCATGGTTTAAGAATTCGAGCTCAGTTAAATTATTGTTTTTGTCTATATCTGATTTTATTATATGTTTAATTAATGTGCTACATGTCTACCGCTTTGATACTAGTTGCACTGTATATACAAATTGCTATATGTTTATCGCTTTGATACTACCTAAACTGTATATAAACTGTGCCGAAAACCCTTCTCTTCTCACCCCCGGGGATGTGCTCACTGGTTGAGACTCCCTATTCTGTTAGTGTCATACCCCGAAATAATAAAGAGGCTCGGAAAGTTTCTAAGTCGGCTGGCCTTTTGGTTTCCGGAAAGGAGCTCCCTCCTCAGCCCGAGTTGTCCGCTTGGGTACACAGTCTAGATCACATACCGAGGTTCTGAGCTTAGAATAACATAACTGCATACCGGATCCCTAGTAGGAAACGCTTATTTGCATCACGTTGCATTTGACTTAGGGGACTCAACACAGGGGTTGGGTCCGTCTAGGACAGGCAACCTGATATGAAAAGACCATCCTGCTACACCATGTTTTAAGCATTTATTTGGACTTGCATGCTGACCGGCTTTTAAATACTGAAGAAAAATGAAAAACAAAATAAATTAGTATGGGGAAATAGATATTTTTCAGAAAATACAAAATGTGTTTTACCAACAAGTCAATAAATTTAGTTTATTAATAAAAGACGACGGAAGATTAACTTTGCCAACAAAATGGTTTTCTTAAATGTGTTCTCTTTGTCAGTCAAAAAATATAGTTTGTTTTGACGGACCGAACTACGCGGGTTTGATTCTCATCGGATGTGAGATACGTAGGCAACCCCCGTCGGGTCCAACTTGCCCTTTTTCGAAAATATACCAAAATTTTAAATTTTGAGAAATAGTCCAATCATTGCCAGCCAAAATGATCTTCTTCTTTAAATAAATGTGCAGGATGAGCACGATTCAAAATGAACCCTTTTCACTCATGACTAAAATCCCGGTACAAATACGACTATGGTGGGATGATCTAGGCGAAGAAGGGCAGGATGAAGTTAAGAAATATTTGAAAGGTCTCACAGGTCTGCTTGAAATAAAGCCTCGAGGGGACATCATAAGAGCATTAGTCACATATTGGGACTCCGCGCACAATGTCTTTCACTTCTCGAACTTCGAGCTCACCCCAACTTTGGAGGAGATGACCGGATACATTGGAAATACTGATATACCATTGGGGCATCAATATCTAATCGCTCCCAGGGTTGTCGCCATACACCGGTTTTTAGACTCACTGAAGATAGCCAGAACGGTACGTAACCCGGATCTAGCACAAGGGTTTTGTACTTTAAGCTTCATCTATCAAAGGTACGGTCATGTGGGAGGTTTTGACAAGCCATAGAACAAATTATGTAGCAAGGGTAATTGCCAGAAATGGGAGGAACACAGACGAATTGCCTTCATGATAGCCTTCTTAGGACTCGTGGTATTCCCGAGAAAAGACGAGAATATTGATATAAAGGTAGCCGGAGTCGTCAGTACTTTGCTTGACCAAAGCGAAAGTACTCTTGCTCCCATGATACTATCAGATATATCGAGCTCTCACAACCTGTAAAGCCGGAGGAGATTTTTTTGAAGGCTGTAATTTACTGCTACAGATGTGGATGATCGAGCACCTGTGTCGCCGCACCCAATTCTTGAGATATGGGTTGGTTGAGAAAACTTGCATAAGCGAATTCTATACAAGGATTGATAGGACCGTCTTGCCTGAAGGAACCTTGGCATGGAGGGCATACTTTCGGGCTCTCAGTGCAAGTCAAATACAATGGACGTTCGGTTGGTTACAGATAGACAGAATCGTGTACATGCCAGCGGCTATGTCCCACTTTCTCTTAATGGGACTTAAGAGCATTCAACCTTATGCGCCCCATCGGGTTTTGAGACAACTTGGGAGGTGCCAGATAGTACCCAAAGAAGAAGACCTGAGTATCCAGGTTATTGAAATCGGTCCCGATGGTCAATTCCCAGAAGCAAGGGTCCGCCAGATCTGGAGCAAATGTCAATATCTGGAGGCAAACACTTGTGTGCAGGATCGAGCTAGAGGAGAGGTTGTACCCGGATATCTTACTTGGTACAAAGGAGAAACATCGGGTGAAAGACCAGCCAAAAGACCTCACCTCAGGGAATTTGCTGAAGCGTCACAAGAACAATGGGACTGGTTAGCTAAGGAAGAGGCTTACAGAACAAGGATTGGCAAGATAGAGCAACGGGTCCAAGATCTCCAATTTGAAAAGGATATGCAAGTTGCCGCCGACGAAGGAGATAAAAAGAAGTTGGCACAAGAAAATGACTTTTTGAGAGCTCAAATCCAGCAAATGAAAAGGGATGCCGACAGACAGTTGAGGAGTCGAGCGGACGAAAAATTGATAAAGGGTCTGAGAAGCCAAGTTGCCGATGTACAAAGAGAATTGGAAGAGTCGAAGACCCAAACAATGAGGATCCGTGCTAGCTGGAGAAAGGAGGCACATCAACAGGCACTCCACCTACAACGGGTGGAAGAAGATTACACCGAGATCATCACTAGTCTAAGGGAAGCAAACGTTATCCTCAGGGAGCGGGTTTTCAAGCAAGCCCAAGATGCCAGAGCAGACCTCGACCGTTGTCACGATTTGATGGCCCGACTGCAAGAACAAGTGGATAAGCTCTTAGACCAAGTCACCAACAATGCTCGAAGATTGGGGGCGAAAAACCAACAGATAGAATGGCTACTCGGAGAAAGGGACATGATCAAGGATAGAATTGGAGAAATAGGGCATTATGTCACCATGAAGTACTTAGCTTGTGAACAAATGCCCCGCACCGCCCTTTTTGCTTCAGTTATGTGCTATGTTCATCGGATCATGAGAGAGTTAAGGGGACTACACAAGGACCTCACACCAAGGCCCGCGGCAAGGCCGAATGATGCCTCGCGGGCCCCTAGGAATTTAAGAGCATTAGACTTTTGATTGAAAATGTATTTTGAAAATTTTGAGTCAAGTTGGTTGGCATTGTATTCTCGAGTCAAGCATTTCTCTTATTTTGTTGATTATTGTAAGACAGATTGTGTAACCATAAGAGTTTTGATATTAGAATTCCAGAATTTCGCCACAATTTTGTACCAGAACTACGCTCGGTCTGATTCACGCGGGGACGTGATACGTAGGCAATCCACATAAGATTCGACCACCACTAAAAAGAAAAGAAAAGAATAGGGAGGTTAATAACAACAAGGTCTTCAAGGATAATTGAAAAAAAAAAAAAAGCTGGAATGACGCATGTTATGAGTACATGTAGAAAGGGTTATTTGGTTAGGTGCATTGCATCCAACGTGCTATAACATATCTGTTAAACTCGGTAAACTAACAAGTTTGTTGCATTTCCAGAAAAGTTTAGCAGTTGGTTTGACAGAATATACCGGCCAGCCACCATTACCGTACTAGATCTAAGGGGCCAATTCCAGCAAGTATGTCCATTTCCGGTAAAAGTCTCGAGGAAGAGAAATCGGAGATACAGATCATGAAAGAAGAGGTAGATCGGTTGAGACAGCAGATAACAGAGATGCACCTAGCCTGGGCTAGGGGACAGTCCTCACCAAACCTCCCTACTCTCGCATCAGCTCCAGAACACCCACCCCTTGATCCTGCGACAAGCGCCCCGATCTATCCATACTATCAAGGGGAAAACCCTTATGCCACCCAAATCCCACCAGCCAAACAAAATCCTCCTCCCACGGTCACCCCTGTTTTTGTGGCACCTCCACCTGCTAATCTACAAAAGTCATCCGGTGAGCCGCATGTTCAAATCCACGACAATTCTTACTATCCTCCCGAGCCTACCTTTAGGGCTCCTGAACCGCATCCACACACCCCTCACTGGGATAACCCGGCAGAACCGGAAAAGCACTTCCAAAATTTGGAGCATGAGGAAGTTATTCGAAAAGTTAAAAGCCTGGAGCAGTCCTTCAGGAATATGCACGGTTTGGGCAACCAGGTCAGTGTCGCTTACAAGGATCTGTGTCCATTCCCAGATGTCCAGTTGCCGGCCGGTTTCAAAATGCCCAAGTTTGACCTATACGAAGGGCATGGTGATCCAGTAGCTCATCTTCGAGGGTTTTGTAGTAAAATGCGAGGAGCCGGAGGACGAGATGAGATTCTGATAGCTTACTTCGGTCAGAGTTTGGGGGGATCCGCACTAGAGTGGTACACTAGGCAGGATCCCAGCAGATGGTTTACGTGGGATGATTTGGCTCAAGCATTCATTGGCCAGTTCAAGTACAATCTTGAAATAGTCCCCGACCGCTTATCATTGCTAAAGTTAGAGAAGAAACCCGCCGAAAGTTTCAGAGAGAATTTGGTTTCCGCTGGAGGGAACAGGAAGCAAGGGTAGATCCGCCTATGAGAGAGAACGAGATGGTGGATTACTTCCTGCAGACACTGGAGCCAACCTATTTCGGACATCTGGTGACGTCCGTGGGTAAATCATTCACTGAGGTGATAAAGATGGGGGCTATGATCGAGGAAGGCTTGAAAGCCAACAAGATCATGAGTTATTCAGCGTTGAAAGCCACCACTCAAGCTATCCAAAGTGGTACCGGAGGAGTGCTTGGGAAAAAGAGGAAAGAAGAAGTCACGGCGGTCGAGTCCGGAACATGGTTCAGAAACAGAGGCCCCGCACCCGAGTATAACCCGCCGCAGCCTCACCACTAAAATTACCTCCACAATCCATATAACCACCCGCAACACTACTATCCAGCACCTGATCCCCATTTTACTGTCCATCACGCTCAGTCATATGCCACACCTCCCGTCCATGCACCATGGCGTGCACCGAACCCGCAAAATAATTATCCAACCCCAAGAGCATATAGAAACCCCACGGGCGTGGGTTTTCGTCCAAACCAAGCATTCAAGAGCGACAGGGCGCCAAGGCCAAAGACTTTTACTCCTTTGGGGGAGTCTTACACCAGTTTGTTCCACCGTTTGAAGCAAGTAGGGCTGCTAAATCCGGTCGAGGCTAAGCTACCAAACCCTCTTCCAAAGAATCTGGACCATTCAAATAATTGTGCATACTGCTCAGGATGTCCGGGGCACGACACGGAAAAGTGTTGGAGGTTGAAAACAGCTATCCAGGAACTCATCGACACTCGCCGAATTGAGGTCCAGACTCCAGCGGAGCCCAACATCAACCAGAATCCACTTCCAACTCATCATGAGACCAACATGATCGAGTTGGTACGGTAGAGGAGGGAAAGGAGAAAACCTCTCAGACTGTGATGATGATCAAGTCTAGTGGGGTAGGAATGAAAAAGGGGCCAAGCCTTGATGAGTCACTCATCTGCAAGAAGGACGTACAAGGGGGTTGGAAGCAGAAAAGGGAAGTGTGAACAAAGTGCCTATGAGGCCAGAGGGAGTAAAAATAGTTGTACCAGGGGCAGTAACCAAACCTGTCTTAACTGTAGCAGGTGTTCGAGTGGATCCTTTCATCATCAAGCCAGCAATACAGTTGCCAATAGCCGATAGCAAAGCTATTCCATGGAATTATGATCGGGTCACGACAACCTACAAAGGAAAAGAAGTTAAAGAGGAAGTCTGCGAAGCGCAAGGTTTGACCCGCTCAGGGAGATGTTTTGCCCCTGCGGAATTGAGGAAGACCATTCCGGCAACACTGAAAAAGCCGGTAATTGACTAAGAGGCAGAAGAATTCCTGAAAAAGATGAAGCTACATGATTATTCTGTCTTAGAACAACTGAAGAAAACCCTGCGCAAATCTCATTGCTGTCCTTGCTGATACATTCTGAAGAACATCGGCAAGCTTTGATGAAAGTTCTGAATGAGGCCCACGTACCCGATAAAATCTCGGTGAGTCATTTGGAGAAGATCACCAATAGGATCTTCGAAGCGAATCGGATCACCTTCACCAATGACGAGTTGCCTGAGGAAGGCACCGAGCACAACAAGGCTTTATATCTTACGGTGAAGTGTGAGGAATCGGTGGTCACCAAAGTCCTGGTCGACAATGGGTCCAGTGCGAACATTTGTCCTCTCTCTACACTACACAAGTTGAAAGTGGATAGTGGCAGGATACGCAAGAACAGCATATGTGTCCGAGGGTTTGATGGAGGAGGCAAGGAATCGGTCGGGGACATAGTGATAATCTTGACAATCGGACCAGTGGAGTTCACCATGGAATTCCAGGTGCTGGACATGGTAGTTTCATATAACCTTCTGATAGGGCGACCGTGGATCCATGCCGCAAAAGCAGTTCCATCCAGCCTACACCAACTAGTCAAGTTCGAGTGGGACCAACATGAGATCGTAGTCCATGGAGAGAATGATCTACAACCAGGCACCATTGTCCCCTTTATTGAGACAGAAGGGGATGTTGGGCCATGGGTATACCAGATCTGCGATGTGGTATCCGCCAACCGAGTTCCAGAAGGGGAATGCATTCCCGATGACAGAATAATTACCGCAGATGTCATGGTGGCTCATGAAATGCTGAGAAACGGTTTCGTACCCGGCAAAGGTTTAGGTGCATCTCCGCAAGGAATCATACAACCGGTATCTGTGGTCGAAAATGTGGGAACCTTCGGCTTGGGATTCAAGCCAACATCAGAGGACATCCAGCGAGCCAAGAGGAATAAGCAGAAGACATGGGTGCTCCCGAAGCCTGTTCCGCGCCTTTCCCGATCTTTTGTCAGATCATGAGTAAGAGGACATCCGACGACAAAGGTTCCCAATCCTATGGTCAGGCCAGACGAAGAGTTCTTAAGAAAGTTCGAGGACCTATTCGTAGATGTATGCATGCTAGAGTATGGCGAAGGATCCAGCCATGCCGATATACAGTTTGTGGGATCGAAAGCAAAGTTGAATAATTGGAAGGCTACTCCTCTCCTTGTCCGGAAGGAGTCTTGGTAGTTTGTTTTGGATTGTTTTCTTTCGAAATTTTGTGTTGGGATTGTCCCCGAAGTAAAATCCGTTTGTTTCAGTTCATTTTGATTTGAGTTTGCAAGCTTGTTTTTCCTTGTACTGTTCCCATTAATGAAATTTTGTTCCCTTCGTGTCTAATTTTGTTTATTTTCCTTCTTTTTACTTTTCTCAGCAACTTTCTTTCAACTGATCTTAATGATATGGCGTGCTTAAAGATTAATCAACCAAGTCTAGAAAGTCAATCGGGTTTGGAAATAATAACGCATGAAATAAGAGGTGACGAGAGTGAATCCGAATACGGCGATGATGAAGCCGTAGAAGAAATCGGTGAAGAATTAAGTCACTTCGAGGAAAAACCCAAACCAAATTTAAATAATACTGAGGCTGTTAATCTGGGGGACACAGATGACGTCAAAGAAACCAGAATAAGTGTCCATATTGAACCCAACCTGAGAGAAGAATTGATCAAAACACTCATGGAGTTTAAAGACATTTTCGCATGGTCGTACGACGACATGCCAGGACTCAGCACTGACCTAGTGGTCCACAAATTACCTACTAACCCGGCATGCCCGCCCGTCAAACAAAAACTGCGGAAATTTAAGACGGAGATGAGTGTAAAGATCAAGGAAGAAGTGACCAAGCAGTTACAGGCGAAAGTCATTCGTGTCACTCGATACCCTGAATGGTTGGCTAACGTAGTACCGGTGCCAAAGAAAGACGGAAAGATCAGAGTATGCGTGGACTACCGCAATCTCAACAAGGCGAGCCCTAAGGATAATTTCCCGCTTCCCAATATCCATATCCCGATTGATAATTGCGCCGGACGTGAAATCGGATCCTTTGTGGACTGCTACGCGGGATATCATCAGATCTTGATGGATGAAGAGGACGCAGAAAAACGGCTTTTATCACACCGTGGGGGACTTATTGCTACCGGGTGATGCCGTTCGGTCTGAAGAACGCATGGGCAACATACATGAGGGCGATGACTACGGTATTCCATGACATGATACACAAAGAAATTGAAGTGTACGTGGATGATGTGATCATAAAATCTAGACGTCAAGAAAACCACATTGCCGATCTCAGGAAGTTTTTCCAAAGACTTCGAAGATATGATATCAAGCTTAATCCAGCCAAATGTGCATTCGGAGTTCCATCAGGAAAGTTGCTAGGATTCATCGTCAGCCGACGGGGCATTGAGTTGGACCCATCCAAAATCAAGTCCATCCAGGAGTTACCCCCGCCAAGGAATAAAACAGAGGTAATGAGTTTGTTGGGAAGGTTAAATTACATCAGTAGGTTTATTGCCCAGCTTACAGCAACCTGTGAACCCATATTCCGTCTGTTGAAGAAAGACGCTGCGATAGAATGGACGACAGAATGTCATGAAGCGTTTGACCAAATCAAAGGGTATCTGTCAAACCCACCCGTACTGGTTCCGCCCAAACCGGGCAGACCCTCGATTCTTTATCTAACAGTTTTGGAGAATTCGTTCGGCTGCGTACTGGGGCAGCATGATCTTACTGGCAGGAAGGAACGGGCCATTTACTACCTCAGTAAGAAATTCACAGTCCACGAGGTCAAGTACACTCATCTAGAAAAGACGTGTTGCGCTTTGACTTGGGTAGCCCAAAAGTCGAAACATTATTTGTCTTCTTACACCACTTACCTCATTTCGCGTTTGGATCCGTTGAAGTATATTTTCCAGAAACCTATGCCTACAGGGAGGTTAGCAAAATGGCAAATATTACTTACAGAGTTCGACATCATATACGTGACAAGGACGGCTATGAAAGCTCAAGCCCTAGCCGATCACTTAGCCGAGAATCCTGTTGATGACGGATACGAACCTTTGAGGACATATTTTCCAGACGAAGAAGTACTGCAGATTGATGGGTTGGAGTTAACCGAGGATCCAGGGTGGAAGCTTTTCTTCGACGGAGCGGCGAACGCAAAAGGAGTCGGAGTAGGGGTTGTGCTTATCTCTGAAACAGGACATCACTATCCTGTTACTGCTCAACTGCGTTTTCATTGTACCAATAATATGGCTGAGTACGAGGCATGTATCTTGGGGTTACGATTAGCGGTGGACATAGATGTACAGGACGTCTTGGTCTTGGGGGACTCGGACCTTCTGGTACATCAGATTCAGGGAGAATGGGAAACCAGAGATTTAAAGCTTATCCCGTATCGTCAGTGTTTGCATGATCTGACCAAGCGCTTTCGATCAGTAGAATTCAGGCACATTCCAAGGATGCATAATGAGGTTGCCGATGCTCTAGCTACTTTAGCGTCAATGCTACATCACCCGGACAAGGTTCGTGTCGATCCGTTACATATTCAGATCCGGAATCAATATGCTTATTGCAATATGATAGAGGAAGAGATGGATGGTGAGCCATGGTTTCATGATGTCAAGGAATACCTCAGGTTAGGAATATACCCAAAGCAAGCAACTAGAGATCAAAAAAGAGCTATTCGGCGATTGAAGAACGGATTTTTCCTTAGTGGAGGGGTGTTGTACAAAAGAACCCCAGATTTGGGATTGTTGAGATGTATAGATGCAAGTCAAGCCACAACAGTGATGACAGATATACACTCCGGAGTTTGTGGACCACACATGAGCGGATACGTATTGGCAAAGAAGATTCTTCGAGCAAGATATTACTGGCTCACGATGGAGCGTGATTGTATAAGTTTCGTGCGAAGATGCCATCAGTGTCAGATACATGGAGATTTGATTCATTCTCCACCGACCGAATCGCATACAATGTCAGTGCCATGGCCATTTGTTGTGTGGGGTATGGATGTTATCGGACCTATAGAACCTACGGCCTCCAATGGTCATAGGTTCATTCTGGTAACGATCGATTATTTTACCAAGTGGGTGGAGGCCAAAACCTTCAAATTAGTAACCAAGAAGGCGGTGGTGAACTTCGTACATTCCCACATCATCTGCAGGTTTGGAATTCCAAAGATAATCATCACAGATAACGGTGCCAATCTTAACAGCGGATTGATGAAAGAGGTATGTCAACAGTTCAAGATTACACACCGAAATTCCACACCATATCGTCCCAAAGCGAATGGCGCGGTTGAGGCAGCAAACAAGAATATTAAGAAGATATTGAGGAAGATGGTAGAAGGGTCTAGGCAATGGCATGAAAAGTTACCATTCGCACTATTGGGTTATCGCACTACCGTCCGGACTTCGGTAGGTGCAACTCCTTACTTGTTGGTGTACGGGACGAGGCAGTAATACCAGCAGAAGTTGAAATTCCATCCCTCCGAATTGTCGCCGAAGCTGAGATTGACGACGATGAGTGGGTCAAAACCCGATTGGAGCAATTGAGCTTGATCGATGAAAAGAGATTGACAGCAGTATGTCATGGCCAATTGTATCAAAAGAGAATGGCAAGAGCATATAACAAGAAGGTACGTCCCAAGAAATTTGAAGTGGGACAGCATGTGCTGAAGAGAGTTCTACCACATCAGGCCGAAGCGAAAGGCAAGTTCGCTCCAAATTGGCAGGGACCATTTGTTGTAACTAGAGTATTATCCAACGGCGCCCTATGTCTAACTGATATCGAGGGAAGATGCACCGATATGGCTATCAATTCTGATGCAGTCAAGAGATATTATGTGTAATTCTTTAATGCATTTTTCAACGTTTGGTTTCGTTTGTTTGTAGTTGGCATTTTTCGGAGAATGAAATGACAGAGGCAATTTTTTTTCTACTACCCAAACACTTTACCCTTGTTTTCCCCTTTGAGCCTTAATTATTCTTTCATATACCCTCTTTCGGAATCATCAAGGAAGATGTGTAACAAAATAGAAAAAGAAACAAAGAAAAGACACAAGAAAAAGTGAACTACGTTTGACCTGATTCCTCAAGAAGGATACAGGCGCCACACGGCTCGGTCATAATAAAATAAAAAAATCAAAGATTCCCCAAGCAACAAAACTGGGGCAGAAGTCATGGTTTCATTTGAAAAAATGATGTGAATTCCGAAAGTTGTAATGAGCTAACCGTTGAGGTGAAACCTCTTTTCTTTAGCCTCACGCACAAAAACCACATTGATGACCAAAAAGACCTCTTGATCAGTATTGGAGAAATGCCAAGTCATGCGAATGAAAGCCAAGAGCGGCACTCCGATCCTCGATTGAATCCAGGATGCACAAGCCGAAAAAGGGACAATGCTTTAAAGAGAATCTCGTGGGTAATACCCCAGCCTGGAAAGAAAGCGAAACGAGAGAGCCTTAACGGTGAAAACCCTCGCGGGCACCTTAAGGCGAAGAAAGCTAAGAGAAATAAAAATGAGAGAGTCTTACGGTGAAAACCTTTACAGGCACCCTAAGGCGACGGGAGGTTGAGAGAAATGAGAGAATCTCATTAGTGAAAACCCTTTGAAAGGGCACTGTGAGGTGACAAGGCGAGATGGTTACAAAGTGTCTGCATGAGACAAGGTTGGGACATTCGTTTGCCTCTAGCAAAACACAGCCGTCAGAAAGTGATTTACACAAATAGACTGGGTAGATTAATCTCGAAGGCACGGCGTAACCATTGGATCAATTATACATTCAGATAAGTTTTTCCCAATTTAAAGTTCAGAAAAGTTTTCCTTTTTGTCTTTTTTGCAGTCCACACTCTTTATTGCATTTTTATTTACCATTTTTTCTCTCTTTTAAAGATTTTTATATTTATGTCGAAAGTTGATTTTTCAAAGCTTACTACCAAGTCTCTCAAAGCGTTACAATGAAGATGAATAGGCATGAAACAAGGCAATAAGACAAAAGTCATTCCGATATTAAGATTGGAACGATAGGTTGATTGGAAGGTTCACGGGAATTACGGAGTAGGATGGACATATATTACACACCCGGAAGATAGTTTCTCACAACAGATCACCGACCAAGAGTGTCAGACCACACTGAAGTTTGGAATAGAACGAGAGATAAGAGATCCTGTAGAAAGAGCGCCATCCACCAGCAAGTATCAACGTCGTCCCCAAGTTCGAGGAAAGCAAAGCAACTAAAAGAGAAAAGGAAAATAGCCCCAGCAAGAGCGGCATGACCACTCACGGTGTTTTGAAACTAACAATTTTTCTTTGATTTAAAGCGGGAAAAGAGGGTTCGTCGGCAGAAAAGCATGCCACGTAGAAGGTTATCAAACTGGGGCAGAAAATTTTCTCCCATTGCGAAAATTTTCTCGAAAGCAAATACCCGGTGGATAAGGATAGAAAGCAACGCAAGATTTTGGGAAAATACCAGTTTCAAGCAGAATAGTTTTGAAAGAGGCCGGACAACACGAGGAAGTGATCTTTAAGCCTAGTATTATCCCCAGCAGTTCTTGGAGAAATGAAACACTGATCTTCGAGATTTCCCCAACAACAATATATACCATAAGTTTTCAAGGAAGCAAAGAGCAAGTCCCGAAGGAGGTTGGGAAAGAGGAAAAAGGAAAAAGGGAGTCCCTGCCAGGGTAATCCTCAGTCAATGAAAACTCAACCCCCAGCGAGCTCGAGATAGAATAAAGGTTAAAGGAAGTAGAAAAAGAGGAAGTAAAGAATACTTCCCAGTAGCATTATCTCCAGCAGGTAAGTAAACGGTCCCAAGGATATCCACAGCAGTCAAAGGAAAATAACATGATCCAGGAAGAAAGCAATTCCAAAACAAGGTAATTCAGAAGAAAAGGTGGTCCAAGAGACGATGCAGGAAGAAGAAAATGGTACATGAAGCAAAGGAAGGCGATATGGATGGAGTTAGTGAGTTGTAATTGAAGTCAGGGAGCCCGCCTGAAGAATGGAGTGGCGATTTATTTTGTAATTGGAGTCAGGGAGCCCGCCTGAAGAATGGAGTGGCGATTTATTTTGAAGTTGTAGTTGAAGTCAGGGAGCCCGCCTGAAGAATGGAGTGGCGATTTATTTGTGAAGTTGTAATTGGAATCAGGGAGCACGCCTGAAGAATGGAGTGGCGATTTATTTGTGAAATCGTAGTTGAAGTCAGGGAGCCCGCCTGAAGAATGGAGTGGCGATTTAATTTTGTAGTTGTAGTTGAAGTCAGGGAGCCCCGCCTGAAGAATGGAGTGGCGATTTATTTGTGAAGTTGTAGTTGAAGTCAGGGAGCCCGCCTGAAGAATGGAGTGGCGATTTATTTGTGAAGTTATAATTGGAGTCAGGGAGCCCGCCTGAAGAATGGAGTGGCAATTTAATTTTGAAATCGTAGTTGGAGTCAGGGAGCCCGCCTGAAGAATGGAGTGGCGATTTAATTTTGAAATTGTAGTTGAAGTCAGGGAGCCCGCCTGAAGAATGGAGTGGCGATTTATTTTGAAGTTGTAGTTGAAGTCAGGGAGCCCGCCTGAAGAATGGAGTGGCGATTTATTTGTGAAGTTGTAGTTGAAGTAAGGGAGCCCGCCTGAAGAATGGAGTGGCGATTTATTTGTGAAGTTGTAATTGGAGTCAGGGAGCCCGCCTGAAGAATGGAGTGGCGATTTAATTTTGAAATCGTAGTTGGAGTCAGGGAGCCCGCCTGAAGAATGGAGTGGCGATTTATTTTGAAGTTGTAGTTGAAGTTAGGGAGCCCGCTTGAAGAATGGAGTGGCGATTTATTTTGAAGTTGTAGTTGAAGTCAGGTAGCCCGCCTGAAGAATGGAGTGGCGATTTATTTTGAAGTTGTAATCAGGGAGCCCGCCTGAAGAATGGAGTGGCGATTTATTTTGAAGTTGTAATTGGAGTCAGGGAGGCCGCCTGAAGAATGGAGTGGCGATTTATTTCTGAAATCGTAGTTGAAGTCAGGGAACCCGCCTGAAGAATGGAGTGGCAATTTATTTTGAAGTTGTAATCGGAGTCAGGGAGCCCGCCTGAAGAAGGGAGTGGCGATTTATTTTTGAATTTGGTTGAGGAAAGCGGTTGAGTGTAACGGAAATCCCCAGCATGAATCCAAGTTCATAATCAAAGGAAGGCAACAAGGATCAAAAAGATAGGTTCAGACTTCGAAGGAGAATAGTTCGAATATCACAAAAAAAGGGACCAATGGTCGGAGTTCGGCAATCAAGATAAGCCGAAATAATGATTGTCAGAAGAGAAGAAGCATGTGAAGAAACATCAGAGCCAGCAGGATGGCAAGGAACATGACAAGATCAAGTTAAAAAGGATAGATAAGAATTTGCAGTACTGTAACTTAGTCTAGCTTCTTATTTTTGTTTAGCACGGTGTAATAAGGAGATCGGTTAAACAGTGGCAACAGCAGTAACAACAAGATCACAGCAGTCATGGTAGTCCCAGCTACCAAAACTTCCCGAACTACATTGACCTGATTCCCTTTTAGCCAGGGATATGTAGGAGACCTTTGAAGCGAGGTTCGGTCAAACTTCTCCAAAAAATGCTTCATACGGAGTGCTTGAACGGGCAAAAATCGCTCGTATCCGCTCACTTATCTTTGCACGAAAACTCTTCACGTTTCCGCGCAAAGAGGGGCAGCTGTGAGCACGTGATTTTTGCCCTATACGAGAATTACTCCAAAAATTCAAACTAAAATAATTTTTTGTGTTGTTTGCAATATTTGTGGATTTTGTGTTACTTTTATTGTTGGTTGCATTTGTGTGTACATGACTATTTGTTTAAATAAACAAATAAACATATATATATATATATATATAGACGGTGCCATTGTAGTTACAGTTTAATCGGACAATTTGGAACTAATTAGTAAACTAAGTATTTTATAAGTGGAAAATATTAATAAAATTGTATCTTACATTTTAGTATTTAATTGTGTGATTTTCGTATAACACTGGTGTTTAATCATCTGTGATAAAGATTAGTAAGAGTTAATTAATATTTTGGCTTTACAAATTATCTTAGAATTTTTGGTAATTAAGAATCAAAATAAAAATAAAAGAAGTAGAAGGAAACAAGTAAGAATGAACACAAATCGGAACTGGGCCACTTATTTGGACCCAAAACCAGGCCCAACGCCCCAACCCAGTCCAAATAACCCTCAGCCCATCTCCCCTTACCCGTCCAAACCAAACGAACCGACCCACCTCCCCATTGATCTGAGCCGTTGGACTCCTTGATCCAACGGCTAAGATTGAAACTTTAATTTTAATTACCCCAAAACCCCCAAAACCCATATCACCCGTTCCATTCACCCCTTCATTAGAGACACCTCTTCTCCAAAGAACCCTAGCGCCGCCTCCACACTCCGTCGCCGGAAAGCCGGCGGAAACAACGCCGTCGGCCGTGAAAACAACACCACGGAACCCCCATCACACCCCAAACCCAAATCCGTAAACCCCTTACCTCAAATCCATCCATAGCTCCTCGAATCTTCAATTGAAGATTCGAGTCAAAACTCAATCAAGGCCAAACCGTCCCAAATTGATACCATACCTTCATCTCGCCTCCCTCGCACCATAAACACCCTTGTTTTGGTTCGAATCAAGCTCGAACCGTTTAAGCCCCAAATTTCGGCCATGAACCCTAGATTTCGCATTTCTTCTTAATTGAGGTCTAATAGACCTTAATTGGGATGTTTTCATTGTTGAAAACATCTCAATTAAGGTCCATTGGCCTCAAAAATGGAAGTCCAAGTTCGAATTGAATCCAAGACGGGTCCGAGGTCCGTTCAAGTGCGGATTTTCTTCTTGCATGGTATTTCTCCTTTTCTTTCTTCTTATTTCGTTTGTTAATCGTGTGAATTTTTATCCTTTTGTTTTTCTTTTATTTTTTCTGTTTTCTTTATCTCCAATAGACCCTTTTATTTGGTCGATTGATTTGCTTCTGTTCGATTGTATGATGATATTTGTGATTGAGTGTGCGTATGCGATTCGATTATCAAAGTCGAACAATGTTCCTACATTATCTTGTTTTCTGCCGAGATACTGTTGAATCCGAGATACTGTTGAATCGAAAGCTTATTTAGTTGATTGTGTGTTATCGATTCTAGGTGTTATAATCGACTAATCGAATGACGTCGATTTAATTTCGTAGGTCTGTTTGTTAGAGAAGTAAGGACAGTGATCCTCTTGACATGATTAATTCCCTATGGAATCCTTAAATCATTTGTGTTTGAATTGTAAACAGATTGGTTTGTAGCTGTTGGATTATACTTGTTAACTATCTGTAATTCCACTGCTGGTTCATTAGTTGCTTGTTGTAGCTGTAACTATTAAAGAAACTAATAGAATATAGTTGTTTTAGTTAAAGATAGAAATCTGAGGATGCTAGGCACATGTTCTAGTAGTGGAACCTGCTGGACAGCAGATGTGCCACACAGTTTGCTGCACTAAAGGACTTAAAAACAGAAAAAGTCCCATACTTGGACAAAAGAAAGTGGAAAACACAAAGGAAGTAACATGGCCATCTTAAAGTCTGAAGGTTGATTTTGAGCCTGTATATATAGGACAGATACACTGACTGAAAGACACATTGAGAATATTGGCAAAACACACTAACACTCACAAAGAAAACACTCTCTGGAAACACATTTTGAGATTGTTGGCAGAACATTAGACATACTCACTAGACAACAGACATACAAATAGAAGAGAGAGATAGAGAGAAAAAAATTTCCTAAGTGAGCTTGTTACTGTTTCATTGAGTTTTGGCCAGATTTTGTGTTGGTACTTGCATCTATCTTTGTTGGTTGCACATTGCTGTTGTTTTGTCATACATTGCTGCTATGGTTGTTGCCTTGCTGCCTGCTGTGGTTGTTGTTGTTCTCCTACTGCTGTTGTTGTGTCTTGCTGCCTGCTGGTTGTTGTCTTGCTGCCTGTTGTGGTTGTTGTTGTTCTCCTGCTGTTGTTGTTGTGTCTTGCTGCCTGCTGGTTGTTGTCTTGCTGCCTGCTGTGGTTGTTGTTGTTCTCCTGCTGTTGTTGTTGTGTCTTACTGCTGCTGTTGCCGACTAATCCTCATCTTCTGTTGCTTTCAATTTGTTCCAGGTATATTCTTACCCTATTGGAAGTTTGAAATTCAAACATTGTAATCATATCATTGAAGATTCAATTCATCTGAAATTTTGATACAATACACTGTTACTGTTTTTCTTTAACTTTTAATTGTTATTTGTAGTATTGATAGATTCTTTTAATTGAATTCTCGTTAGTGCTAGATAGGTCTATTCGAAATTCAATTTGTAATTATACAGGACATTTGAATTCTTTAGATAAACGTGAGTTTGGAGAGTAGTAATTCATTAATTAAATAATGGTAATGTGATTGATAAAAGTTAAGAAGCTAAAATGGCATATGTTTAGATTTTCATGTTTATTGTAATTCCAAATAGTAATGTCAAATGAGGTTGAAGAAATGGTTTTGTTTACAGTAAGTGAATGTTAGTCATTTAGTTATATTTTCCTTTAATATAACTCTCGATTCTTTTTCAAAAAAAAAAATTTAAAAGTGAATAAGGATTTCAGAAGCCTTCAGCTATAGTAACACTTTCTTGAGTCAAATGCTAGTCACATTTCTGTGCAAAACAAATATACATAGAAACAAATAGGTAAATAGAAAAATAGGATCTTAAAAGGTGATAAGTACATTAGTATTTTGGTTAAATAAAAAAAAAAACGCTACTGTGAACTAATGCTATTGATATATTTCATATTTAATCTCATAAGAATGCATATTAGTTGTAAATTGAATATTACTCACATGGGCTGCCTAAGCCAGAAATATTCGGCCCAGTGGTACAAGGATTCGCCCAAAACGAAATGCCAGGAGATTGGCACACGCAGGCTACTAGCCCAGTCTGTTCTTTCTCTTATGTATTGGGCTCATTCGAAGCCCAAAACTCTTAATCTCATCTAAATACAAATGAAGCAGTCCTTTAAAATAAATTAGGACCTTGGTCTATTATTGGAGACCAATTAAATAGAAATCATAGTCATGCTAGGTTTGACCTTAAATAAAATAATGAGACGAGCCTCGCCACACTAAATATACAATTACGGGGCCCTCAAATTAATTGTAATAAAAAATCTAGACTCGGAAGGACCGTTTAGTGAATTTCACGGTCTTTCCTCAAAGTTAACAAAGACGGAGAATCTTTAGGCACGACATTAATAAAATCACTTTCCTAAATACGGGTGCGCATTTATGTGACCCAAATCTTACTCTCGGCAAAATTGAAACGCATTACAGTCACAGGCGTACTGGTTGCGGTGTGACTCGAAATGTGTTTTCGTGACGTCGCAATTCTTTTAAAATTGAAAAGCGGAACATAAAAGCACATAATTGAAATATATAAAGAAATCAGATGAAAACAAAAATTGCAGTTGAGCGACCGTGCTAAAACCACGGAATTCGGGAGTGCCTAACACCTTCTCCCGGATGAACAGAATTCCTTATCCAGGTTTCTAGTTTCGCAGATTGTAATACAGAGTCAAAAATTTCCTCAGTCGGGATTAAACCGGTGACTTGGGACACCATTATTTTCCCAAGTGGCGACTCTAAAAAAATTAAATAAATTGATCCCGTTCCGATTGTCCTTTAAGTGGAAAAACTCCTTCCCTAATTATTATTATATCCCTTCTCGGGGTGTAGTATTAAACAGCGGCACATTACGTGTGCGTGAAAAAAGGAGGTGTGACAAGAG
>JASVEL010001372.1:0-117958 GCA_032618575.1 Nicotiana noctiflora | reverse complement strand
GTGTAGTATTGTGTAGTAGTTCGTGAGTTGGTGACTCCACGTCTCGGGTAGAGGATTTTAGTATGATTTTCATCTTGTAATTAGTTATCGCTATTTCGATAAAGTATTCCGCATTTATTTAATTAAAATTGTGTTAAAAACAGGATAGTATGAATACAGTGGCTTGCCTAGCTACCACGAATAGGCGCCATCACGATCCCGATGTTGGGGGAAAATCCGGGTCGTGACATCCCTACGACTAGGTAAGCCTAACGATACGGAAGATAAACCATAATGCGGAAGAAAAATAAATAAAACTGGACTAGTGATATAAAAGGGTGTCTAAGGTGCCGCTTGGCACATACCATAGCAATTCTCGAAGCCAACAACATTCCCAAAACCCGGAAACTCACAAATCACACGCTAAGAGGATACATATGGCCCTGACTCAAGAATATCTATACAAGGAGAAATACTAAAAGAACTATACTTTTTATAGAAAGTTGGAAATGGACTCCTCGGTCTGCGGACGTAGCAGATATACCTTGAAGTCTCCAAAGGTATGCCTCCTTCCAAGGCTGACAGAAATCAAATGGGAGTACCTGTATCTGCACAACAAAAATGTGCAGAAGAGTAGCATGAGCACACCACAGCGATGCCCAGTAAGTATCAAGACTAACCTCGATTGGATGGTGACGAGGAATAGTCATGACATTTACTTGTCAATAAGCAATATAACAAAAATAATATAGATGATTATATGAATATATAAAGACTGCACTGATGAGTAAGAATGTTGCAATTCCCAGTAAGGCTAACGAATAATAAGTAAAACGAGAATACAATAAATGACAATACAAGAGTGACGGTAGAATCCACGATCCAAATCCCGAAGGCACAACACAACAAGGACAAACAAGTCGCTAAGTCATTATTCTACAATGATGCTTACATAAGGTCTTTCCAACTCTTTCCACAATCCTACCACAAACTCTCAGTCTAGCCAACAACTCATGAAGAACCCAACATCTAAAGTCCAACACTTGGCATCTTGTGCCCCATCAATAACACGGTCATGCTAACAACTAACTATTCAACTAGAGTCACTCTCACATATATAATGGGTAAACGATGGCATATCCCTACCCCTAGCCAAATCAGAAGGGATTCATCTCTAATAGGAGGGTCCAACTACGTGTATGCTCGTGCAGGTGTATCTAATATAAATCCTGCCAACTAGTAAGTATAAGAAAATGGAACGACTAGCACCCGGTTCATTCACACCCGTATAGAATCAATAAAAATATCAGTTAGAACATAATGATTTTAATGGAGATCTTCTAGAAATCGAACCTGTAATCTATCATACCAATAACAGAGGATCTCCCGGGAATCGAACCCGTAGTCTATCATAACAATAACAGAGGATCTCCCGGGAATCGAACCCGTATTCCATCATAACAATAACAGATGATCTTCCGAGAATCGAACCCGTAGTCCATCATAATGAGCCCCTGACATAGCCCACCTTATTTCGCCACGTGTGCAATCAATAACAATGTAGCAAACACCGCCTTATTTCGCCACACGTGCATCACAATATTCCTACCTTATTCTGCCACATGCGCAATCCACATATAAGCATATAACATATCCTACCTTATTACGCCGCATGTGCAAAGACATCAATAATAACAATAACACGACAAAGACCTCGTGTAAATCCCCAACAACAACCACATGGTAGAGACCTCGTGCATCACGATACCAATAGCCACACAGTAACAATAACATCCTAGCAAGGGAATCAACAACAGAAATAATAACGTCTCGACAAGGGATTCAGCAATAGCTAATAAGGTCGCGGAATACCAAGAAAACACACAATAACCTCAACGACAATCAAGACATAATAAACATATAATATCTACACTGATACCTCAACAATTGGACATGTAATATATTTGCACGAGGTTAAGGAAAGTTAACATGAATAAAATAACTACAATTTAAGGAAATATCAATTAATCATAAGATATCTGCTTTTCCTTCCAAATTAAGACCGATTAATTATATGAGATATAATGATCACGCCCAACTATGCCTTACAAAAAGGACAATGCAGTCGCTGCAAATATAACCCGGTTTATAAGTCTGGAGTCGATTCCCACGGAGAGTTAACCTATCAACTACAATCTTCAAAACCCAACAAAACTTCCGAATCAGCTTCCAAAATATTCAAGTATCTTTGTGAGTGGTTTCTACTAACTACTTTTACAATAAACTAATTAATTGAAGAAATAACTGAATGTGTTGTAAAGAATAATGAGAACGACTAAGGTGATGATTTCCCCTACTGATGGAATCCCTTATGTTTATGCTCATACAAATTTTGAATACTTCTTTATCAATCATGAACCCTAATTCTACCGTAATTCTACCGTAATTCTCTCCCGAGCAATTACAATAATTTACTATTGCACTCTTCCGAGCTACCCTAGCTAGCTTTAATTAGCACAGTTCACTTTAAATTGCACCCAAGATTTCGTTATTCCTAATCCCACCTTTAAACCCGCAATTATAGATTCCTCCAATAATCTAGATATGGTGTTGTTCAACAATAGCCTAAATACGCACTCTTTCCAAGTAATGCACACTAAATAGGTACAACTAATTGAGGATCCTATCAATTAACTACAATAAGAACGAAGTTGAACAAATAGAAATTTAACTAACAATTTGTATTCACATAACCCATAAGTTCATCAATTAATAGGTTCCATCACAACCTTAGATAAGAATTTATCTACTCATAACTATGAAAGCAAAAGATTTAATGGATTTCATAATCAAGAATTCAAAGTAAAAGAAAAAGAGATGTTAAGAGAATTCTCTCTTACTAGCTTCCTTGCAAAAGTAGTCAATAGTACAAGACTTGCCTCCTTTGGGCGACTCCTAATAATATATATAGGGTTTAGGTATTACAATTTCCGTCTTTACACTTCAGCCCTAAAACTTTCCACGTTCTGTCGCAATTTTACCGCGGTCGCGGTGGAACCGTGGTAGGCGATGCCTTCTGAAACTTCAAATCTTCTGTAGGCCTGTTCTACCGTGGTTCTACCGCGATCGCGGTGGAACCGCAATCAAACAGTGCCTCGGGTTCTTCAGTGCTGTTCCAGCATATTGTCTTGATTTATTTCACACATGGCCTTTTTCACCTTCTTTTGACTCCAAAATTGCTCTTTTAGCCTTCCTCAACTCTTGCGTACCTATAACACACTAAAAATACTAATAAGAGCATTTTGTCATCATATATATTATCAAAACAACATTAAAGTGTGTTTATTTAGGGTATAAATATAGTAAAATTCACCTATTATTAACACCCCACACTTAAACCTTTGCTCGTCCTCGAGCAACCTTAATCACACATTTAGGCCTATATTATCAATGTCTCCCCCAAAAATATATCACACAAGCTATCATTCATGATTAACCTAAGTAATGCACAATCCTTACTCAACTGTAAACTCAAATGCCAACACATCATTGCTTCTCTAATTATTATCACAGACTTGCAAGCTTACCCTTTTCTTCCTGAGTTACATCCCCTCACATAATCATACCGAGAGAAGTTCCCACACATATGTAATTTATAACATGTAACTTATATATATCGAAAAATTTCACTCACTCTCAGCAAAGAGCATATATATGTACACAGACACACCATAGGCTTGCCCCTAGTGTAATACTCCACTAATCGAGTCATTTAATCAAGGATCAAGAGGTCTTTAAGGGTTTTGATGTAGGCTATGGGATGGGTAGGATACTTTTGGTTATAGTGGCTAACCTCCCTAAGCACTTCTTTTACACAAACTTCCGTTTAAGCTTTTCATTATGCTCACCCTAACCATTCTTTCAATTTTGATTCACTTTTAATCCCCCTTTTCTTTTGGTGCAGCTGCTTTCTTATTTACATATATACATCTTTTTTTTATTGCTTGTAAGCATTTACTGTACATTGCCAGTTCACCAATTCTACCATTCACTCTTGATTTTCCTTTTTCGATTTCCCCTCACCCCACACTTTTACTTTTGCATATTCATTCAATTCAAGTGCTTCTAGGAGGTAAGGTACAACAATGTATAACATAGATTTTGTGAACATTATAGGGTTATCAAAGAGCAGGCTTAAGGCTCAAAGGGGTTAACTAAGATATTATGTACAGGTGAATTCATAGTTTTTTTGGTTTATGGGGTTGCACAAAGAAATGCCTCTATCATCTCTATAACTAAACAACTTCTATTTCGCTTTGCCAACACACATGGCAAGTTCTAGGTATCATGTATAAACATATAATGCAGGTAGAAACTCACACACACTTAGCATGCAACTCATTCTGAATCAGGTTCATCTACAATGTCATATCAATTTTCAAGCAAGCTGTATTGTGTAATTTAAGGCATCTCCTAGAATCTACAGTCAAGCTTAGATAATACACTCTCAAGTTCATTTTAGTTTTGCTAGTATGCATACTTGGGGTTACATATTAACCTTCACCCACTAATCCTAAAAAAAGAAAAATCTACCTAACCCGGTTCAATAGAAACCCTTGGAAAAGAACCGTGGCCAAAAGAAAAACCAAGGGAGAGGTGATACACTACCTAGAAAAAGAAAAGAAAAGAAATAAAAATTCCTACATGGACTACTTCCCTCAAGAGTACTGTCCAAGTAGTCCGTCATCAGGAAGAGTCCTCTACTCATATTTTTGAATTTTTTTATATTTGTGATTTTTTTAATTTTTTTTTAATTTTTATTTTTGTTCCGACTTAGACCCTTAAGAAACCCGTCGACAAGTATCCATCACCGGGCCAAGCCAGCTAATATACTATACAACTAAATCTACAATGTCAACATACAATACACTACAGAGTAAGTCTCCCACCTCACACTTAAAATCATGGCATGTCCTCATGTCATATAAATGAATTTAAAACATAGAAGGGTTAGAAGACTTACCTGAGACTCAATATGAGCCGGAGATGGTGGCGGGGTCGACATTGCATGCTCGACCCAATGCTCTGAACCACGCCATGAAGCAGCTCTCAGACCTGGAATGCCGCTGTAACATCGCGTCGATGCACTTGTGCAGGCCGTCCACAAAAGTGTGTAAATCCGCAACTTCTTCCTCCAAAGACCCAAGCATAGGTTTGGTGGACTGG
This sequence comes from Nicotiana noctiflora, assembly GCA_032618575.1. NCBI lineage: Eukaryota > Viridiplantae > Streptophyta > Magnoliopsida > Solanales > Solanaceae > Nicotiana > Nicotiana noctiflora. The sequence goes on along the minus strand of JASVEL010001372.1, from coordinate 112,753 downwards.
GACTGGGATAGGCCATCTCCATAGTGAGCTTGCCTAGATGTACCTGCGGAGTCAGTAGACCTCCGGGACTGGACAACTGGGACTGGGTCGTTATCATCGTCAATGTCAATTGGGTTGTTGCCTCTACCAACCCGAATACCTGAAGCTTTAAACAGAGCTTTTTGTGGAAGCTCACCATTAGTAGGTAATACAGGTGTGTGATGAGAGAGGCAAAGAGTAGTGACCAAAGAAGGGAAATAGAATCCCTTGGACTTGAAGGGTCCCCTCAGCATCATTTCATCACAAATCAGTCGGGCAGCATCAAACTCCCGCTAGGTGACAAAGCACCAAGTCAATAGTGCCCTATTATAGTTAACATCGGTGGTATTGCTGGAGGGGAGGAAACGATTACAGACAACCGTAAAGCAACATTTGGTAAGATGCGTGAAACAGGTGGAATTAAGAGTAATTTGGTCCTTGATCCAGAAAGGACGTCCACCTACGCATAAGGCCTCTATCATGATGTCCCAAGTGACACCAGGCCTGTCGTGGTAATAATCCAAATCACTGCTATAAGTAGGCAGTCTCAAAACTTGCCTAACACTAGGCAACATGGCCCAAACCCGCTTACCCCGTACGAAGAACTCCCTAGCCATGCCGTAGGTTGCATTGGCGTAAAACTCCCTGACAAGCATTTTGTTGACGAGAGCAGGTTCCTGGAATAAGAATTCCATGTCCCTACGTCAAATTTACTCATACATGTCGTGCTTCTCTGCTCGAAGAGCCATCCTGTCAATAGAGATCTCCTGTAGCCATGGCTTGGTGACCTTGGCGTCAAAGTCATTTTCCGCCTCTTCGCACTCAAAATGAGATTCATGTAGGCAGGATGCCTAGACGAGCTTGCAGCATGCCTTAATCGCTTTGGTGCCATAATCTTGCACATAAGAAGCATACAAAGATTTCATTACATTAGTGCGTCGAATGGTTTCTCAGACTTCACCATCCGCTGACTACAAACGTACTTGTTTAGTGCCATCATACCATGACCCCTAATTTGACCATTTATTTCCAACAATTACCAACTCTAATCTAATGCACTCCACACTTACTTCTTTTATCATGCCAACACCACCCCACACACAATTACACCATCTCCAAATTTTACAACAACAACCCAACCAAACCTAGGCATAATATCCCCTAAAAATTTTCAACACAATATACTACCACATAGTTAGCCAAACCATGGCCCAAAACCATACTAATCGATCAACAAATTAATTTGGGTCTCCAAACCACCATAACAAATCATAATTACATAATAATGGATACCCAACCAAGTTAAGTATCAAAAATCCCAAAAATCAACTATACAACAATGGTGCTATACTAATGGGGCATATTAACATATTTTACACCAATGCTAGGTGGGGTTTTAGCAAAAACTACAGTTTAACCATAATAAACCACTTTAAACTAACAAAAATCAAATAGAGAAGAAGAAGAAAAAGAAAAACTTACTTGAAAGTAGAAGGGGAAGAATGGGAATAGCAATGGAGGATTAGGTGTGTAGAATGGAGGAAGAGGAGAGAGTTGGGGTGGGAATTTTGTAGAGAGAAGGGAGAGAAAAAAATTTAGAGAGAGAGAGGGGATTTGGGAGGCGACTGAGTGAGGTAAGAATGGGGAAGGGTTTTTAGGTTAGGGATATTAAAAAGGGGGTTTTAAAAAAAAAACAAATTTCGGACTTACCTGGGCCGCCCGCGGTCCACCGCGGTCGCACCGCGGTCGCGGTGGAACCGCGAGCATTGAGAATCAGAAAGGTTCACCCACTGCGGTTTGACCGCGATCGCGATCCAACCGCGATGAGTCAGATTTAGAGGAGCCTTCTCACCGCGGTGGAAGACTGCCTCTGAATCTTACGCCTGACAGCATCACTTTTTTTTTATATAGACTAACTATAATGTTTACAATTACAATAATTTCGTGGGTTGCCTCTCACGTAGTGCCTGATTTAACATCGCGACACGACTCAACTTAGCGCATTTTAAGGCTCGCTCAACCTTTGAGGTTCATCCAACTGCAATTCAACCGACTCTTTGGCTTCATCCATGCCAACGTACAATTTCAACCGTTATCCATTTACCCTGAAAGTGAGAGAGCCATCTTCAGTGCATATTTCCACAGCTCCAGGCGGTAACACTTCAACCACCCGGAATGGGCTAGACCATCTTGATTTCAATTTGCCCGGGAACAACCGTAATCTTAAGTTATAGAGTAGTACCTTGTCCCAGTTTTGAAGTTGTGCTCTATGATGTTTTGGTCATGCAGCCGCTTCATCCTCTCCTTATATAATCGTCTGCTCTCAAATGCCAGATACCGGAACTCTTCCAGCTCATGTAATTCAGTGACTCTTGATTTGCCCGCTTCATCCCAGTTGAGATTTAGTTGCTTGAGTGCCCACCATGCTTTATGCTCCAATTCAACAAGTAGGTGACAAGCTTTCCCAAATACTAATTTGTATGGTGACATGCCGATTGGTGCCTTAAAAGCTCCTATACGCCCATAATGTATCATCGAGCTTCCTTGACCTGTCGGTCCTTGTGGCATTCACTATTTTTGTTAGTACTCTTTATTTCCCTGTTGGATACCTCATCTTGCCCACTGGTCTGCGGGTGATATGGAGTAGCCACCTTGTGTTTCACATAGTATTTTACCAACAATTTCTCAAATGCCCGATTACAGAAGTGAGTGCCCCCGTCGCTAATAATTGCCCTCGGTGTCCCAAAGCGAGTGAAAATATTTTTCTTGAGAAATCCCACCACCACCTTAGCATCATTGGTGGGTAATGCTACAGCTTCCACCCATTTGGACACATAGTCTACAGTAACAAGAATATACTTATTGCCATAGGAGCTGACGAAGGGACCCATGAAATCTATCCCCCAGACGTCAAATACTTCCACCTCTTGGATTGGGTTCATGGGCATCTCGTGACGCGGGAGATATTCTCGGTACGTTGACATTCATTACACCCCTTCAGCCATAAATGTGCATCATTTAATACCGTTGGCCAGTAGAATCCGGCCTCAAGTACCTTGGCTACTGTTCGAACTCCTCCGAAATGGCCACCATATGCTGAAGCATGACAAACCTGCAAGACAGAAGATTGTTCGATCTCGGGAACGCATCTCCGGATCATGTTATCGAGGCATATTGTAAAAAAATAAGGCTCATCCCAATAGTACAATTAGCTTTCATGAAAGAATCTTTTCCTCTGGAATGATGATAGGTCGTGAGGAACAATACCACTGGCTAGGTAGTTTGCATAGTCTGCATACCATGGCGCTTCAAGAAGAGTGGTAGCGAGCAGCTGCTCGTCTGGAAAGGTTTCTAGAATTTCTCCACTTTCTTTAACAGTTTCAGCTCCTTCAAGTCGTGATAAGTGATCAGTGACTTGATTCTCAGTGCCCTTACGGTCACAGATTTCAAGATCGAACTCTTGCAGAAGCAACACCCAATGAATTAGGCGCGGCTTAGAGTCTTTCTTTTCAATTAAATACCGCAGTACTGCATGGTCAGTATATACTATTACCTTGGATCCTATGAGATAGGACCTGAACTTGTCGAAGCAAACACTACCGCCATCATTTCCTTCTCTGTCATAGTGTAGTTTAGCTGTGGTCCACTCAGTGTTCTACTAGCATAGTAGATTAGATGCATCAGCTTGTCCTTCTGCTGGCCCAGCACTGCCCCCAATGCATAGTCACTTGCATCGCACATGAGCTCAAATGGTTGCTCCCAGTTGGGGGCAATAATGATTGGTGCTATGACCAGCCTCTTTTTCAGCTCCTCAAATGCAGTCCTGCAATCATCAAAAAACACAAAAGGGTGATCTTTTTCAAGTAACTTACAGAGGGGATTGGAAATTTTGGAGAACTCTTTAATGAACCTCCGGTAAAAACTAGCATGTCCAAGAAAGTTTCTAATGGCTTTGACAGACGTTGGTGGAGGCAGATTTGCAATGATTTCAACTTTGGCTCGGTCCACCTCAATTCCCTTGCTCGAAACCCAGTGCCCCAACACTATTTCCTCTTGTACCATGAAATGGCACTTTTCCCAATTTAGCACCAAGTTGGTCTCAATGCACCGTTTAACACTCTTGTCAGATTGACAAGGCATTCATCGAACGAATTCCCCACCACTAAGAAATCATCCATGAACACCTCCATGATATCTTCCACCATGTCAGTGAATATGGCCATCATGCACCTTTGGAATGTGGCAGGTGCATTGCATAGACCGAATGACATCCTCCTGAAGGCAAAAATGCCATATGGACATGTGAAGGAGGTCTTCTCTCTATCCTTAGAGGCAATAGAAATCTAATTGTACCCTGAGTACCCATCCAAGAAGCAAAAATATGACCTCCCTGCCAACCTGTTGAGCATCTGGTCAATGAAGGAAAGTGGGAAGTGGTCCTTACGGGTGGCTAGATTCAGTTTTAGGTAATCCATGCAGATTCTCCAGCCGGTAACGGTTCTTGTTGAGATTAATTCACTGTTTTCATTTGTCACAACTGTCATGCCACCATTATTTGGCACACATTGAACTGGGCTAACCCAGCTACTATCAGAGATTGGGAAAATAGTTCTCACGTCTAGCCACTTTATCACTCCCTTCTTTACTACTTCCATTTATATTCGGGTTCAGCCTTCTTTGGTGTTCCCTGGAAGGTTTGTGTCCCTCTTCCAAGAAAATCTTATGCATGCAGTAAGCGGGGCTGATCCCCTTTATGTCTGCCATGGTCCAACCGATGGCAGTTTTACATTCCTTGAGTACCTGTATAAGCTGTTGAGCCTACACATCTAGCAAACCAGATGAGATAATAACAGGTAAAGTGGAGTTAGGGCCCATAAATTCAAACCTGAGATGAGCTGGTAGTGGCTTAAGTTCCAGCTTTGGTGGTTCCTCAATGGATGGTTTTGCTGGAGGGGTCTCTCTCTTTTCTAAGTGTAGAGGTTCAAACTCCAACTCTCTATCCCAAAACCCGCTGCCTTCCAGTGCTAACACCCACTCCGCCAGACTTTCACCATTTACCTCATCTAAAGTCATTAGGCATGCCTGAAGTGGATCTTCAGCTGTCGAAGCTACATCGTCTATCTCCACTATCACATCTAATGTATCAATGAGAGAGCAATTTGCGAACTCACTAGGGCGCCTCATAGATTTTTGTACATTGAATATGATCTCTTCATCATTTAGCCTCATCTTGATCTCCCCAGTCTCACAATAGATCAAGGATCTCCCCGTGGCTAGGAATGGTCTTCCTAAGATTATAGAAATCTCCTCATCCACCTTGCAGTCTAGAATCACAAAGCCGGCAGGAAACACAAACTTCCCCACCTGAATAAGCACATCATCTAATATCCTGAATGGACATTTTACCGTCCTGTCAGCAAGCTATAGTAACATAGAAGTAGGCCTGTCTCTCCCGATGCCTAGCCTCTTATAGATCAGCAAGGGCATAAGATTTATGTTAGCCCCCAAATCACACAATGCCTTAGCAAAGGCAAAGTTTCCTATAGTGCACGGAATATTGAAGCTACCTGGGTCAGATAACTTCTCAGCTATGGGTCTGGATACCACTGTACTACTTGTCTGAGTGAGTGTAATGGTGGACAAGTCTTGGAAATCAAATTTCCACGACATCAAGTCTTTCATCATTTCAGCATACCCGTGCATCTCTTTCAAAGCTTCAATTAAGGGGATGTTTACCTGGATTTGCTTGAGCATCTCAAAGAACTTCTTGTATTGCTCCTCCTTCTGGTGCTTGGCCAACCTTTGAGGGAATGGGGCTGGAGGCCTCTTATTCCCAATCACTTGGGATTTTTCTTTCTCTATTGCCTTTTTCACAACCGGATGTTCTACCGGTTCAGCTACTTTCTCTATTTCTTGTTGCACATCATTATTTTCAGCTGCTGGCTGGACTGTAACTTCTGTCATCCCTATGGACTGTAACGACCCGACCGGTCATTTTTAAAAATTATGCCCCGATCCCCAATCTAACTATTTCCCTAAGTTCATTTCTGTTATTGTAGTTCGTCGGGAGGTTCAGTTATAGAATTTGAAGCGTTTTGGGACACTTAGTCCCTAAATGAGAGCCTTATAGTTGAAAAATGCCCCATATTTGGAATAGCATTCAGATGGCCTCGGAATGGAAATCCGATGGTTCCATTAGCTCCGTTAGGTGATTTTGGGGTTGGGAGCGCATTCGGAATGTATTTTGGAGGTCCGTAGCTCAATTAGGCTTGAAATGCCGAAGTTTGAAATTTTGGCGAATCCGAACGATAGGTGAGATTTTGATCCGGGGGTCGGAATGGAATTCCGATAATTTCTGTAGCTTCGTTATGTGATTTTGGATATGTCTGCAAATTTTCAGGTCATTCGGACGTCATTTGATCGGGTTTTTGATTAAATTCGTGTTTTGGAAGTTTTAGAAGAACTTAAGCTTGAATTCAATGTAATTTGATGGTATTGGCGTTGTTTGATGCATGTCGATGATTGAAACAAGTTTGCATGATGTTTTAGGAGGTGTTAGTATTTTTGGTTGAGGTCCCGGGGGCCTCGGGGTGATTTCGGATGGTTAACGGGAACTTTTGAAGTAGGAAAACTTCATAATAGGCGAAGATGTAAATGAGTGTGCACAAGACCTCACTTTAAACGATCATATCTCCCGTTATATAAAGATTTGCGTGAGCTACAACCTATCAAATTAAAGCCCTTTGAATCTAGTTTCCAACGCAACAAACCGTTCGTCATTTGGAGGTGTATACAGAAAGTTATGACCATTTCTCTGGTCATGTGTCAGTAGCGCGGCCTTAGCGCGGGAGCGCTAGTAGCCCGCGCTAATAGATTATTTTCTGCCTCAACCCGCGCTAATTAGCGCGGGCGCGCTAGTAGTAGGCCCCTAAATACCCCAAGACCGGGTATAGAGAGTTCCAAAGTCATTTTTGGGGCAAGGGCTTGCTCTCTCAAGAGGAATCCGTCCTACTCTTCATTTCTATGATCCAAGGTAAGATATTTGGAGTATTTTGAGTTGATTACTACTCCTAAACACTTATATTAACATGGATTAATCTTGAAAATCTTTATATTTTCAAGAAATTCCTTCAAGAACTCAAAAGGGGGTTTTGCAAGATTTCTTCCAAAAGGTAATTCCTACACCTTAGACTTATATATATGGATATATTATGGGAATATGAGTATGAATCAAGTATTACAACTTATGGCATGGTAATTGGAAGTCATAAATTCCCAATTTAAATACATGAACATGGTAGGGATTTAAAGGTGTTTATTTGATGGAATTGTTTTGGTTGGGTGTGAATGGATGGTCATACATGTGTATTTGGAAATTATAAATTGGTTAGGAATGATGGTGAGATGAATTGTTGGTTAATGGTGATAGTTGGAAGAACCAATACTATAGTTATGAGGTAAAAATAACCATGCCTACAAGGTGTTTGATAATATGCCTAAATGGCATAAGTTATGGAATTTATTATCAATATTGGCCCTATTGAATGTTGAATTGTAGATTGAAGTTACATAACTATATTGGATCATCATAGTATCATTAAGGGGCAAATTTCGGATATGTATGGCTAAAAACCCCATCTTTTAGAAATCGAGCTTCATCGATGTTTGTGTGATATTGGTCATTTTTCATAATTTTTCGTATTAGCTTAGAATTTAATTGTAGAATAAATTACTTGAATTATTATTTACAATATGCAATTTAATTGGATAGATTTGAGCCACTCGGAGTCGGATACTCGTGGCAAGGGAGTCATTTCTTAGCGGTTTTGTACCGGAATTGAGGTAAGTGACTTGTCTAACCTTGCGTGGGGGAACCTTCTCCCCTAGGATATTATGTGTTGATTTAAAGCCTTGTACACGAGGTGACGGGCGTGTACATGCGCAGATTGTTGGAAAACCACCTTACTTGAACTGCTCAAATTGTGATATTCTTTTTATTTAATTGATTAAATTGTAATACTTACCTGATATTCGTTAGAAAAACATGATTAGATAGGAATATCTGTCTAAGTGCCTACTTGTCTAACTTGAACTTCCTGACCTTGTCGATGATGGTTTGGTGTAAATTGTAGTTATTTGTTACATATTTCTTTGTGCTTTTCCTCTTATTGATTATGTTTGCGTTTGTGGACTGCGGGTTCAATTTCCGGAGATCCTGAGTTATTGGTAGGGACTACGAGTTCAATTCTCGAAGATCCTGAGTAATTGGTAGGGACTGCGGGTTCAATTCCCGGAGATCCTGAGTTATTGGCAGGGATTGCGGGTTCAATTCCCGGAGATCCTGAGTTATTGATTGAATTTGTTATTTACTATTATTTAATTGTAGACGGTTGTAGTAATCACTTTATTGTTGTTATTTCGGAATTATTATCATTTAAACTGCTTAACATTGTTAATATCATAATGTTATTGTTTCTCTCAGTAGGGCCCTGACCTTCCTCGTCACTACTCCATCGAGGTTAGGCTTGGCACTTACTGAGTACCGCCGTGGTGTACTCATGCTACTCTTCTGCACACTTTTGTTGTGCAGATCCAGGTACATCAGGACAGGCCCATATCAGGTGATTCAGCAGCGCTTGGGGAGACCTCGAGGTATGATCTGCTACGTCCGCGGATCCGGAGGCCTTCCTTCTATTCTATTAGTGCTAGCAGATGTTTTCCTTCATTCCATTGTTAGATACTCTTTATACATAGAGCTACAGTTGTATGTTCTCTTTTAGTCTGTGTTACCCGTGGGATTCCGGATTCTTGGTGGTGTTTTATATCGTGTATTTGACGGGTGTATGTGCCAAGCGGCACGGATTACATTCCCTTTTATCTTATTTTCCGCTAATTCTTATTAAATATTCATAAACTAGTATATTCCGCAACGTGTTAGGCTTACCTAGTCATGGGGACTGGGTGCCATCATGACATGTTCATGATTGGTGAACTTGGGTCGTGACAAGTTGGTATCAGAGCTCTAGGTTCATAGGAGTCACGGGACACAGATCGGTTACTTAGAGGTTCGCTGATCGATACAGAGACATCTGTATTTATCTACGAGGGGCTATGTAACTGTTTAGGAAACTCTTCAATTCTTTGAATTCTTTATCATGCGTCATTTATTCAGTTGGGGCGTATGTCATATGTTTTTTTTGCATCCACCCGTGTATTGAAATTGCGCGCTCGGTATCAAGTATGCACCGACGGTTCGTGACGCTGCAGAGGGATTTCAAGGGAGTCAAGAATTTACCCAACCATTGTTACCATGTGTCATCCATATTGATAATGCAAGAGAATTGAGAAATCTTCAATTGTGCACATGGGGGCGCACTAGGTTCAGACATTAGGTTGATAAGTACGGTCTTGAGAAGGTTTACTTAACTGCCTAATCGTCACGGTAATGGTAGAATCACAAGGTGGATGTGGATCTAAAGATAGTTGGTGGTAATGAAGACTATATGGTTCATATGAGATATCTATTTGGCGAAGGATTCAGCCAGCAGAGATACTGGGGAAAATGAGTTTAACTGTCTTAAGAAGGACATGTACCAGACGAATGTCTTTGGCTTGTCTTATGATGAAGACGTACGAATGTTAAAGGCTAGTATCATGGATTAGCAAGATGTATCTTAAGGCTTCATGTCAAGTGAAAGGATTTCACTATCAACGATATAATTATGGGTCATGTGTCATATCAGATTTGGCCTGCGATGTATTTAGGTGCAATTCAAAAAGTTCTTGAAAACTTGCGGATGGGCAAGAGTTGAGGCTCGTATGGTATTATGTTGGGACTTTGGATGTTCCTGTGTCCCTAATAAACTCTACATTTTATTATCAGCAGGGAAATATTCGACAAAGGCTACATGGTGCTTCGTAGGCGTGTGAGAATCATAGTATGTTTTAAGATATCATTGGTAGAGAATGCTCGGTGCATGGAGCGAGAAGATGTTTGGTTGTATTGGGATGATGTCATACCCCATGGTGTTAGAGTACTAATAGAGCACAGGTGGTTATATTCGTTAGATCAAGTGAGTTGCAGTTGAATAATAGTAAATGACTTGAGAGAATGGTTCTAATGTGTTTGAGAGTCGTGTAATAGTGGCTTTGGGCTAAGTGGGAGAGTCCCGCCGCTTAAGATTGGGTCGCATGGTTAATTACCTGGGTGAATTCTAGATACTAGCATATTATTGTGTTATTGCAGCCACGGAAAAGGGCCATGAGTGGTAATTTGAGTATATGAATTGTTGAATGCATGTTATGGTTAGCCTTACTGGCTCGTGTTCAAACTTGAGGAAAGATTCATGATTTATGCCTCGTATAGGTGCAGGCTTCACGGGAAGTGGTTCCGATGGGGGCTTTATCGAGAGGGTATTCATATGTTATAAAAAATCAGTAGAGTTGGTTGCGTACTCGGGCAAGTCAGGGACGGATGGCTCTCAATAGCGGTCCTAGTGAATTCAAGAGGTAAAATGTGGTGCCTGATAATTCTGAGTCTATAAGTACAGTTGAGGCTCAAGCTTTTGAAGCAACTTATGAAGAAAGGCACAAAACGATCTATGATGTTTTGACTTGTGGTGTAGTATTTGAGAGACATGAAATGGTCGTCGTTCTTGAGATAGCATGGTCTTATTATTTAAGGTCACTCGGGGTAAGTGCGGTTGGAATAAGTTAGGTATTGAAGGAAGATATTAACATTTCTAAGGCAATCAAGGATAACCTAGAAGGAAGTAGATTAATCAGCCATAGTTGAGTGGGCGTATTGGTGTCAATGATCGGTTCATGCAACGTGATCGAATTATGCATGTGATTTGTGGCGGTGCATTTGAGACTTGTCGGCCGCAGTGATTGATGTTATTCTGAAGTATTCTTCGGTTAAGGGCCTGTTATGAGTAGGCAGATCTCGGGAAGGGTTATGGTGGCTTGGACCACTACTTAGAGATTGGCATATTCGATGGTTACGAGAATTCGCCGTATGTTGTCATAGTTCTCCTGCAGTGAGCTAAATGGGAAGTCTTATGTGATGAAGTATTAGCCTATTGTCAGTTCTAGAGCTATGATGGAAATTGTGTCTATCGTATATCGGCACGTAATGTGCAGTGAGTAGTATGAAATTTGAAGTAAGGACCAAGGTCACGGTTTGGTCAATGAATGTGATATAAAGAGCTCGGATGAGCAGGAAAGGAGTTTCAGTGTTTTGAGTAAGATGGGTATTAACATCAGTATCATTTGAGATCGGTGTTCGGTGAGAAAGGCTTTGCATCCCGGTTAGGGACTCCTGATCGCTTTTCAGTGTTAGTGCAGCCGGTGGGTTGAATGTGCAGGCCCGTTTAATTATTCGGAAGATGGTGGGAGCTTGACCCACAAGAAGATTGTATAGGTGTGACTTGTAGTCACTTGATTGGTTAGAAATTAAACCAAGTATGAGGATTTTGGTGATATCACTCATTTGAGAATTTATGTCTGGAGGGCACTCTGCTTATTGGGTTATAGACCTGTGAAATATTATTGACTTAGCTTGGCACCAGGATAGACTTAAGGTCGGTGGATTGATTTAAATGCGGAAGTGAGCCTTGCGTCAGGCCAGTTGTGTTTCTTCCAGCAATGCGCCCTTTATAGAGGGATAGTCGCGGTCTTATTTCGTGGTTAGTTAATTCATGTAAAGATATATTGCGTCGTATGAGTTGTGAGACGGCTTGGTAAATTCCTTATGTGTTGAGGTTCCGCTCAGCGGTGATGTTATATGAGCATGATGGCTCTTGAGACTTAGATCATATATCGCACCTCGGTTGTGCTTGAGTTTGCAGCCTATAGCGCTATATATTTCCTTGTGACTGATATCATGCACCTTAGTGTGCTTATGATCGATATTCAGTATTTTGATGTGATGAGCTATTCAGCTTGACGTGTGGCTCCTTGTGTGAGTTTTATATTGTTTGGATCGGGTGGCACGCCGCCATGGGTATATTGTTGGGATCGGGTTGCACGCCGCAATAGTGTGATACTTATTTCAGTGTCCATATTTGCTGTTATGTGTTCTGTTTCCTATTTTTCTGAGGAAGTCCATGTTAGTGTGAGAGTTGAATAGTTCTGTCTAGTGTTCGCCTTCCTTTTGTGTCACGTACGAATTAGTGGCCTACTGACACATTGTGTTATATTGTAGGACTTTTGATTATGTCTGAGGTGGCTTATCGCCTGAGCAGTTCGTACTGGGTGAGATGAGGTTATGGGATTTGGGGTCGGTGCAAACTGATTATATGAAGTATATTATAGAGAAAAAGATCATTCTCTGGTTTAGGACAAGGTAATGGATCTTGTCAGGAGTATAGACCCAGTGAATTGTTGATTCAGTAGTTGGTTATGAATATCGACACATCTCTTCCGTCGTGTCAGTATTGTAAAAGTTAGAACAAGACCTATGTAGACCATGAGGTGCAATGAGAGCATCTGATTCGTCGAATTTTAGTTGATTTGGTCATAAAAAATATTATCGTGGTCCTATGGATTTTGTGTTGTAAGGTAAGAATCCAGCAAAGTTATGCAGTCATGTTTGAGGATAGCGTGTGAGGAATAATTGTGTGATCTCTTGATAAAAACAAGCCTGACATAGAATTCCGGATGTTGGAATTAGGCTTTAAGACTTATTTATTTGAACAAAAGGGAATATCTTCAGATTATATCAGACTAATGTGCTCAGCTGAGTCCGAGATTTATTGGCCCTTTTGAGATTTGAGGCGTGTTGGGGAGGTTTCTTATGAGCTGGCCTTACCTCCCAGCCTAGTCGGGGCCATCCCGTATTTCATGTCCCTATGCTCCGGAGATACCATGGTAACCATCGCACATGTTGGGTTTCACTTCTGTTCAGCTATACGAGGATCTGCCTTATGTTGAGAAGCTAGTGGCCATCCTGGACAGGCAAGTCAGGAAGCCAAGGTCAAGAACATCGCTTCAGTAAAGGTTCAGTGGCGGGGTCAGCCGGCCGAGGAGGCGACTTGGGAGACCGAGCAGGATATGCGCAACTAGTACCCTTATCTCTTCACCACTCCAGGTATGTTTTCTATGCTCGTTCGAGGACGAAAGAATCTTTTAAGTGTGGGAAGATGTAACGACCCGACCGGTCGTTTTTGAAAATTATGCCCCGATCCCCAATCTAACTATTTCCCTAAGTTCATTTCTATTATTGTAGTTCGTCGGGAGGTTCAGTTATAAAAATTGAAGCGTTTTGGGACACTTAGTCCCTAAATGAGAGCCTTATAGTTGAAAAATAGCCCATATTTGGAATAGCATTAAGACGACCTCGGAATGGAAATCTGATGGTTCCATTAGCTCCGTTAGGTGATCTTGGGGTTGGGAGCGCATTCGGAATGTATTATGGAGGTCTGTAGCTCAATTAGGCTTGAAATACCGAAGTTTGAAATTTTGGCGAGTCCGAACGATAGGTGAGATTTTGATCCGGGAGTCGGAATGGAATTCTGACAATTTCTGTAGCTTCATTATGTGATTTTGGATATGTCCGCAAATTTTCAGGTCATTCGGACGTCATTTGGTCGGGTTTTTTATTAAATGCGTGTTTTGGAAGTTTTAGAAGAACTTAAGCTTGAATTCGATGTAATTTGATGGTATTGGCGTTGTTTGATGCATGTTGATGATTGGAACAAGTTTGCATGATGTTTTAGGAGGTGTTAGTATTTTTGGTTGAGTTCCCGGGGGCCTCGGGGTGATTTAGGATGGTTAACAGGAACTTTTGAAGTTGGAAAACTTCATAATAGGCGAAGATGTAAATGAGTATGCACAAGACCTCACTTTAAACGATCATATCTCCCGTTATATAAATAGTTGTGTGAGCTACAACCTATGAAATTAAATCCCTTTGAGTCTAGTTTCCAACGCAACAAACCGTTCGTCATTCGGAGGTGTATACAGAAAGTTATGACCATTTGTCCGGGCATGTGTCAGTAGCACGGCCTTAGCGCGGGAGCACTAGTAGCCCGCGCTAATAGATTATTTTCTGCCTCAACCCGCGCTAATTAGCGCGGGCGCGCTAGTAGCAGGCCCCTAAATACCCCAAGACCGGGTATAGAGAGTTCCAAAGTCATTTTTGGGGCAAGGGCTTGCTCTCTCAAGAGGAATCCGTCCTACTCTTCATTTCTATGATCCAAGGTAAGATTTTTGGAATATTTTGAGTTGATTACTACTCCTAAACACTTATATTAACATGGATTAATCTTGAAAATCTTTATATTTTCAAGAAATTCCTTCAAGAACTCAAAAAGGGGTTTTGCAAGATTTCTTCCAAAAGGTAAATCCTACACCTTAGACTTATATATATGGATATATTATGGGAATATGAGTATGAATCAAGTATTACAACTTATGGCATGGTAATTGGAAGTCATAAATTCCCAATTTAAATAAATGAACATGGTAGGGATTTAAAGGTGTTTATTTGATGGAATTGTTTTGGTTGGGTGTGAATGGATGGTCATACATGTGTATTTGGAAGTTATAAATTGGTTAGGAATGATGGTGAGATGAATTGTTGGTTAATGGTGATAGTTGGAAGAACCAATACTATAGTTATGAGGTAAAAATAACCATGCCTACAAGGTGTTTGATAATATGCCTAAATGGCATAAGTTATGGAATTTATTATCAATATTGGCCCTATTGAATGTTGAATTGTAGATTGAAGTTACATAACTATATTGGATCATCGTAGTATCATTAAGGGGCAAATTTCGGATATGTATGGCTAAAAACCCCGTCTTTTAGAAATCGAGCTTCATCGATGTTTGTGTGATCTTGGTCATTTTTCATAATTTTTCGTATTAGCTTAGAATTTAATTGTAGAATAAATTACTTGAATTATTATTTACAATATGCAATTTAATTGGATAGAGTTGAGCCACTCGGAGTCGGATACTCATGGCAAGGGAGTCGTTTCTTAGCGGTTTTGTACCGGAATTGAGGTAAGTGACTTGTCTAACCTTGCGTGGGGGAACCTTCTCCCCTAGGATATTATGTGTTGATTTAAAGCCTTATACGCGAGGTGACGGGCGTGTACATGCGCAGATTGTTGGAAAACCACCTTACTTGAACTGCTCAAATTGTGGTATTCTTTTTATTTAATTGATTAAATTGTAATACTTACCTGATATTCGTTAGAAAAGCATGATTAGATTGGATTATCTGTCTAAGTGCCTACTTGTCTAACTTGAACTTCCTGAACTTGTCGATGATGGTTTGGTGTAAATTGTAGTTATTTGTTACATATTTCTCTGTGCTTTTCCTCTTATTGATTGTGTTTGCGTTTGTGGATTGCGGGTTCAATTCCCGGAGATCCTGAGTTATTGGTAGGGACTGCGGGTTCAATTCCCGGAGATCCTGAGTTATTGGTAGAGACTGCGGGTTCAATTCCCGGAGATCCTGAGTTATTGGTAGGGACTGCGGGTTCAATTCCCGGAGATCCTGAGTTATTGGTAGGGACTGCGGGTTCGATTCCCGGAGATCCTGAGTTATTGATTGAGTTTGTTACTTGTTGTTATTTAATTGTAGACGGTTGCGGTAATCACTTTATTGTTGTTATTTCAAAGTTATTATCATTTAAACTGGTTAATATTGTTTATATCATTATGTTATTGTTTCTCTCAGTAGGGCCCTGACCTTCCTCGTCACTACTCCATCGAGGTTAGGCTTGGCACTTACTGAGTACCGCCGTGGTGTACTCATGCTACTCTTCTGCACACTTTTGTTGTGCAGATCCAGGTACATCAGGACAGGCTCATATTAGGTGATTCAGCAGCACTTTGGGAGACCTCGAGGTATGATCCGCTACGTCCGCGGATTCGGAGGCCCTCTTTCTATTCTGATAGTATTAGTAGATGATTTCCTTCATTCCGTTGTTAGATACTCTTTACACATAGAGCTACAGTTGTATGTTCTCTTTTAGTCTGTGTTACCCGTGGGATTGCGGATTCTTGGTGGTGTTTTATATAGTGTATTTGACGGGTGTTTGTGCCAAGCGGCACGGATTACATCCCCTTTTATCTTATTTTCCGCTAATTCTTATTAAATATTCATAAACTGGTATATTCCGCAACGTGTTAGGCTTACCTAGTCATGGGGACTGGGTGCCATCACGACATGTTCATGATTGGTGAACTTGGGTCGTGACATGGACTCATCCAGTTCAATGGGTACTGGAATGAGTGTCTCAACCTGCAAGTTGCCTCTAGTTATCTCCTGCTCAGCATCAATATCTCTACCGTTTCTCAGACTTACTGCCATCAGCTGCTTTGGGACTTGACTTTTGGGTTTGTTTGAGTGTCTGCAGGTAATGTCCCTTGAGGATGATTTTTCAGTGTCATAGCACTCTGGCCCACTTGCACCTCTATATTCTTAATAGCTGCATCACGTGCATCTATCCTTTCATTGGTTTTGGCATGTGACCCAATCACCCGCTGCATCATAGCTTCTAACCTTGCGAACCCATCATCATGTCTACCCCCATGTTATGGTGGAGGTGAATGATACCCATGCTGCTGATTGTTGAAGGCTTGAGGTCTAGGATATGGAGCCATATTGTTGGGTGGCCTCATACCTCCTGCATTGCATTGTGGCTGAGGGGGGCTGTACTGCTGTGGAGCCTGCTGACCCCAATTCTGGTTTCCCTATCGCTGCCTTCCATAATTTGCCATGTAATTCAGGTCTTCATACTGATGATGATGCTCCTGGTCTGCAACCCATGGATTACCTATGGTTTGGCTAATGCAAGATGTGCATAAACCCCCATTGGTAGTATCTACAATATGAACCTGCTGCTTAACCCCAAATTCTTCCACCTTTTTCGTCAGGATGCTCATCCGTGTCAAAAGAGTAGCCATGTTCTCTTCCATAGTGTTGGAAGGATTCAGAGGTACAGAGTGTACCACTGGAGTAATAGGAGCATTCCTGGTTGTCCACCCTGAGTTCCGAGCCATCTTGTTTAGCAAATTCTGGCCTTCTCTTCAGGTCTTGCTCAGAAAAGCCCCTCCTGCTGAGGCATCTACTATATTCTTCATGCTATCTGAGAGCCCCATGTAGAACCTTTGACCCTACATCTATTCGGGAACCCCATGGTGAGGACACATGACTAGAATACCCTTAAATCTTCCCCAAGTCTCATGCAATGTCTCCATCAGATTTTGCTTGAAGCTCACAATCTCATCAATTTGTTGAGTTGTTTTGTTAGGTGGATGAAACTTGTTGTGGAATTGTTTGACTAACTCATCCCATGTTGCTATAGAGTTGATGGGAAGTGAGTTGAGCCATACCTGTGCAGCCCCTGTAACTGAGAATGGAAACAACAATAGCCTGATTGCTTCCGGTGTCACATTTGGTTGTCTCTGCGTCTTGCATATAGAAAGAAAATTCTTCAGGTGCTGCTGTGGATCTTCAAACCGAGTCCCAGAAAATAGTCCTTTGTTTTGCAACAAGTGCATCATGTTGTTAGTGATTTGGAATGATTCAGCTTGAATGACTGGCACAATAATGGCAGTTGCCAAATTATCAACAGTTGGTTGTGCCCAGTCAAACAATGCACCCTCATGCGCCTCCTGCGCCTCTTCCTGTACATTCAACCCAGATTGCCGGTTTGGATCGTTTACGTCTCCCATGTTAAAGTCTAGTTTCAGTGGTTACTGAGATTGTTGAAGTTGTCTATTTTCCCTGTTTCATGCCCGTAATTTTTGCTCTGGGTGAGAGAGTCCTTCAAGTAGTTCTCTAGTCCTTGCAAATCTCCTAGGCATGCACCTGAGCACCCAATTCAACAATCGTCAAAATGTTCAATTTAAAGTGTGTTGAGGGAAATCTGACTACACAAGAATCTTGCAGTTCTTTCAATGGCAATTGATAATTCCGTTAACTCCCCGGCAACGACGCCAAAAATTGATCACACCCAACTATGCCTTACAAAAAGGACAATGCAATCGCTGCAAATATAACCCAGTTTATAAGTCCGGAGTCGATTCCCACAGAGAGTTAACCTATCAACTACAATCTTCAAAACCGAACAAAACTTCCGAATCTGCTTCCTAAATATTCAAGTATCTTTGTGAGTGGTTTCTACTAACTACTTTTGCAATAAACTAATTAAATGAAGAAATAACTGAATGTGTTGTAAAGAATAATGAGAAAGACTAAGGTGATGATTTCCCCTATTGATGGAATCCCTTCTGTTTATGCTCATACAAATTTTCAATACTTCTCTATCAATCATGAACCCTAATTCTACCATAATTCTCTCCCGAGCAATTACAATAATTTTCTATTGCACTCTTCCGAGCTACCCTAGCAAACTTTAATTAGCACAGTTCACTTTAGATTGCACCCAAGGTTTCATTATTCCTAATCCCACCTTTACACCCGAAATTATGGATTCCTCCAATAATCTTGGTGTGGTGTTGTTCAACAATAACCTAAATATGCACTCTTTTCCAAGTTATGCACACTAAATAGGCACAACTAATTAAGGTCCTTTCAATTAACTACAACAAGAACGAAGTTGAACAAATAGAAATTTAACTAACAATTTGTATTCACATAACCCAGAAGATCATCAATCAATAGGTTCCATCACAACCTTAGATAAGAATTTAGCTACTCATAACTATGAAAGCAAAAGATATAATGGATTTCATAATCAAGAATTCAAAGTGAAAGAAAGAGAGATGTTAAGAGAATTCTCTCTTACTAGTTTCTTTGCAAAAGTAGTCAATAGTATAAAACTTGCCTCTTTTGGGCGACTCCTAATAATATATATAGGGTTTAGGTATTACAATTTCTATTTTTACACTTCAGCCCTAAAACATTCCGCGTTCTGCCTCGGTTTCACCGCGGTCGCGGTGCAACCGCGGTGGGCGATGCCTTCTGAAACTTCAATTCTTCTGCAGGCCTATTCTACCGCGGTTCTACTGCGATCGCGGTGGAACCGCTGTCAAACAGTGCCTCGGATTCTTCAAGTCTGTTCCAGCATATTTTCTTGATTTATTTCACACATGGCTTTTTTCACCTTCTTTTGACTCCAAAATTCCTCTTTTAGCCTTTCTCAACTCTTGTGTACCTATAACACACTAAAAATACTAATAAGAGCATTTTGTCATCATATATATTATCAAAACAACATTAAAGTGTGATTATTTAGGGTATACATATAGTAAAATTCACCTATTATCATATAACACTTATTATTCCCAATTAAGGCAAGTGGTTAGGGAGGGTATTATAACTATAGAAGGGTACTTATCTTTAGTTAAAAACGTAAAAGTCCATTTAACAGCGGAAGGGCAAACAAATATCAAGCAAGACATGTAGAGGTGAAACTAATAACAAGGAACTCAATCGTATCAATATCATTTTCATACTCGGTGAATTTCACAAGTCTAAAAACCTTAAAAAGGACAATTTACCACAAATAAATTCGAGCACGCACTCGTCACCTCGTGTACACGGACTACAATCAACAGAGAAGACTCAAATCCTAAGGGGAAGTCCCCCCCACAAGGTTAGGCAAGATACTTACCTCAATCCTGCCAATTCAATACTCAATTTAGCTTTTCATTTACCAATTCATCAATGCGTGGCTTAATCTCTCCAAAAACAACTTGAATACATCGAACAATGCAAGAGAAAACAATTTCAATTAATAAAACAATGATTCTTATACAATTTGCAAAAAGCCAACAAAAGTCAACTACCTGGGCCCGCACCTCGGAACCAAAATTATTTTACAAAAACCAAACACCCATTCCACTACGAGTTTATCCACACAAAAATTATCTAATTTCGATATCATTTGGTCATTCAAATTATCATTTTACATTTTTGAAAGATTTCACAATTTTCCCCAAAATTTCCTTTAGATTCTCATGAATTTGATGTTAAATCTAAGATATAATCAGAAAATATAGTTGGAAAAGGATTAGAGACACTTACTCAATGATTTGGAGAAGTTTGGGTCTTTGGAAAATCGCCTATGGAGGTCTAGGGTTTGAGAAAATTGAAAAATGGGTGAAAATTCCGTCAAAAACCTCACTTAACAGGCCTCATATGTCGCATTTGCAACCCAGGGTTCGTAATTGCGAACCCTTGGAAATTGCAAACAACAAAAGGCTGGAAGAAGTCACATTTGCGATAAAAAGTTCGCATTTGCGAACTACGCATCGCAAATGCGATGAAAAAGTTCGCATTTGCCAACATACCTGATACTGGCAATTTTCCCAACACGAAAATAAGCATAACTTCCTCATACGATGTCCAAATTCGATGATTCTTTTTCCTATGGCTCTGAAATTTTGATACGGATCTAATGGTTCAAACAAAACTAAATTGGATATCATTTTCTCAATATGGTATCATTTTTGCTTGAAGAAACAACGACAAAGCATCCAAAACGAGCGCAACATAGCCTAAACCAATCTGAAACTTACCCGAGGTTCCCGGGACCCCGTCTAATCACACACACAAGTCATATAACCTAACACGGACTTGCCCAAAGTTTTAAATCACATAGAATAAGATCGAAACGATGGATCAAACCAAGAATCAAGCTTATGAACTTCTAAATCTTCAAATAACGAATCTCTTGTCAAAACCTGTCAATTCAACTCGGAATGACGCCAACTTTTGCAGATAAGTCCAAAATGACATAAAGGAGCTACAGAAACTTCCGGAATTTAATTTCGATCCCCGGATCAAAAACTCACTATCGGACCAGAAACTTCAAAAATTCAAACTTCGGCATTTCAAGCCTAAATAAGCTACGAACCCTCAAAATTCATTCCGAACACGCTCCCAACCTCGAAATCACCTAACAGAACTAATTGAATCATCGGATTTTCATTCCGAGGTCATTTTCACACTGTTCAAAATATGACCATCTTTCAACTTTTAAGCTCCCATCTAAGGACTAAGTGTCTCAAAACACTCCGAATCCTAACACCGAACATCCCGCCAAACCAAAATAGCATAAATGAACTTATGGGAAGCAAATAGGGGATCGGGGCGTGAATTCTAAAAACGACTAGTTGGGTCGTTATATCCTCCCACACTTAAACATTCGTTCGTCCTCGAACGAGTATAGAGAACACACTTGAAGTCTTCAAGCTACTGAATGCGCACTTCCAACATACACCCGCGGGTGATCCCACGTCACCCCAATCCACTTAAGCCTGACGACGCAACCTCAACTGAAATTTAACCTTTCTAACAATACCAATAGGCCTCCAGGCCATAATTTCTCACCTTCCATCCATTTCCAAAAGACCCGATTCCAAGTCTATATCCGGTATCAGTCTCAACCAGCTAATTCAACACAAGACAACATACACAGGCTACAAACCCACAACATGACACACCACACATAGTCCTGCAATAATATTTTTGATAGTAATAAAATGACCGAGATCAAATTTGTACTGGCCATAAGCCTCATATTCAATAGGAACTCTTTTCAACCACCCGTAACACTGACGATGATACAACAACCATGAGAAACCACATGATGAAACATCCGATAAACCAAATCTCAGCCAACACCGATGGGTACACCTCCAGAAACTAAAACTCGAGGAGCATAAAATGAAAATGAATGAATGTGATAAGGGAAACACATAAGAGAACTAGCAAAAAATTAAACTAGCACATAATTCTTTTAAAACACAAATCTACAAGACATCTAACAAGAAAGAATGAAGGCATATAATGGGATCACAATATCTTATGCTAATATAACTCTCACCACAGTACACAGCTCGGTCTCAACATATCAAGTCCCCTGAAATCACGAGGGCCTCGCCCTCAACACTGGATCACAAGTAGGGTACACATCAACCCATATGGAGTTTGCACATAGACTAGCTCCCAAGCCGGTAGAGCATAAAAATAACAGCTCGTAGCCAAGAATGCTCAAAAATCACATCAAGCCTACCAGAACTGACAACTGAAAAATACCACTAGCCTCATAACTCTCAACAACTGCTAGAACAGATGATAGACACGGCTATCACTTATTAAACCTCCTAATGAGATAATAACATAGATAGAGTGAAAATCATGGAGCACTTCAATAACAACAAACAAGGGACTCAACCTAATAAGTATAATTGTGATGAATTACAGATAGGGCCTTTCTATAATAAACCAAATCCGTACCTGAATGACATTCAACTGGCATATAGGCCTTAAGCCTACCATATGAAGCACATCAACGGGCCGGGTCTCCCCCTCTTGGGTGCCCTCTCCATGTCTAAATACCTCACTGCGACACACCGGTCCGAAGTCTAGGACAATCTCTCACCATGTGGCTAGTATCTCCACACTCAGAGCACCCTCTCTGCTGAGGAGGTGGTGGAAACTGTGTGGTACGGGTCCTCCAAGACCCATGAACACCTGAGTCACCATGCAAAGCCTGAAGTGCGAAGTGAACTGGCTGACCCGCAAAATCTCTACCATGACGTACCCTACCTCCAAAATAAGGACTGGTATATCTCCTCGGTCTATGATGACTCCTCGCCTCCTCAAACTTTCCCTCCTGATCTCGCCTACTCTCTCTCTCATGACTCTGCCTGCCCTCTCTCTCTCTAGCATTTATACCTTCTATACTCCTAGCAATGTTCACCACATGCTAATATGGAATATCTATTTCCAACTCACGGGCTATGCCAGACCTGATGCTAGGAATAAGCCCCTCGATGAACCTGTGAACCTTTTCGCAAATAGTGGAACCCAAGATTGAGGCATGTCTAGCAAAACTGGTGTAACGTACAACATTCTCCAAGATGGTCATAGAACCCTGGTGAAAATGCTCAAACTTCGCGCGCCATGCATCCCTAAGGCTCCGAGGGACGAACTCTCTCAGAAACATCTCTAAAATTTGAGTCTAGGTCAGTGAAGCTGCCTCGTCTAGACTATCTAACTCATAGGTGTGCCACCAATCATAGGCGGCTCCTTGAAGCTGGAAAATGGTAAAAGAAACCCCACTCGCTCCATAGATACCCATTGTCACACCTCCTTTTGGCGCTGCCCGCGAGGGCACGAAGGTAAAGGGAGTTTTTCCAGTTAAAGGACAATCGAAACGGGATTCATTTATTACAGTTCAGGGTCGCCACTTGAGAGATTTATGGTGTCCCAAGTCACCGGTTGAATCTCGAATCAAGGAAAAGAATGACTCTATTTAACAGTCCGCGAACTAGAAATCCGGATAAGGAATTCTGTTAACCCGGGAGAAGGTGTTAGGCATTCCCGAGTTCCGTGATTCTAGCACGGTCGCTCAACTGTCATATTTGGCTAAATTATCTAATTTACAACATATTAACCTATAGTGCAATTTTAATGGTACTTACCGCTTTTTGTCAATTATTACTACTTAAGAAAACAAACGTTGTTTAAAAACATATTTTCGGATCACGTCACATGAAATGCACCCGGATCCTCGACACATTCTTATTCAACGTTGTTGGATTTGGATTCGAGTTGCATGAAATTGCACACCCGTTTTTAAGAAAGGTAAAAAGATTAAACCTATACCTAAAGTGACTAATATATTATTACTTGCGAAGGACCGTGAAATTGGCTCAACGGCTCGTCCCAAATTCTAAATAATTTTATATAAACGATTAATGAAGTCCCTAAAAAATATGCATTTTTGGCGCTTCTCTGTTTCTAAGGGCAAAAATTAAAATTAATTAAAACGAGGGTCATGGAATTGTCATTTATTTTACTTTTTTAAAAAAAAATATTGGTGCGGCATACTTGAACTAAAAAAAAACATTATTTTAGACTAAAAATACAAATGTTTATAAACTCCTAATACTTTGTAATTATTGTAGAACATACAGCTATACATTTACGACTTATTTTTCTACGACTATATATCTTAAAGATGTAATCAATAAAATTATGCCTATTCGACTTTGATTCTTAAAAATCTCGCTAGCAATTTTATAGATAGTATATACGAGAGTCATACTTCAAATGATTGCCAATTAAATCCTGAATAACATAATAAATGGAAAATGAGTCTTTAAACTAGTCATAGAATCATATAAGCTAATATAAAAATTGAAACATAGTTCTTTAAACTAATCCTAAAAAAACTTATAAATCATCCTAATAAATAAACATAGAAAACGTATAAGATAACAACCTAACAAACAAAAATGTAATTGAAGAATAAAATCATAAGCATATTTTGGTGACCTAGAATATATATTTATACCAACAGACATACTAATCCTATGAACGATTTTCATGCCTTCACAATAGTTCAAATTTTGAACGTAAACTAATGCATATAAAAATGACTTCAAGGCCTTAAAAAAATTTGATAAGAATGGACACAATCATAGAACCCAAATACTAATGCTTTCCATAATTCAAATACTATAGCATGACCAAGTTACTGTCCAAATGTCAAGCTCACATATTATATTCAATAATGGAATATGACTACTCCCAATTTGTTTTCACATTCAGATAGCGTGGATTCAATTTTAACTTGTAACACTAAATTTGAACAACAAAACGAAATCCAAGTATATCCTAATTTCCATAGTCCAGTCCATTACTACACATAAAAGGCTCTATAGGAATCTCTTATACATAGTTCAGGTAACAAAAAAAAAGGAAATTTAATCAATAGTTATAACTCTACATCTAGGTACTAAAAGTAAAACTGGAAATGAAATAACAAAATCATTCATATGCGTTTAGCCTTCATTCAGCCCATTTCAATTTGTTTACAGAGTCAGCTACTGTTTCTTGAATATGAACTAGGAAAGTACCTAGAATATAATGAAAAAGAGGATAAACAAAGATCAGTAGTAGCAGTAAGACCAGCAGCAGCAAATAACAACAACAACACTCAAATTCCAGCAAAAGATTGAAGAACCAGTGGCCAAGAATAACAGGAAAGTTCCAGGAATGGTTTAGACCCAACAGGAGGTTTGAAACAACCAAACAACGACCTTCAGATAAACCAAACAACAGCAATAGTCCAGACCATAAACAAACCAAATAGAACTTTGAAATATCCTAACTGATCCTTTCTTAAACCTTTCCCAGATGATAGCTAGAAGAAGCCTTCAAAGAAAATCTATTTCTCTTTATGTTAATGTCTGTTTTTTAGTCTCTCCAGTGTATCCCCTATCTATCCTCCCTTCAATTTCAGAATACTCTTTCTTTTATTCAAAGTCTATCTTTTTCTTTTTTTCAAAAATCTGTCCAGAATGCTCTTTTTTTTTTCATTCAATCGTCTCTCTTTTATATACCTCAAAACACCTTTTGTCCTGATTTTAAGCCTTAATGGGCAATCAATTAACTTATCTTTAACCCTTAAAATCAGTAAAAGGTATTCCCCACTATTAGTTGTCTCTCTACTATTTAATCCCACTTGTCCTTGTCCTAGTCAATCCTTTAGCAGCCCTTAATCTACCCTTATCTTAATAATTTTCCCCAAAATAAACTCTCTGATGTCCTGGAAATACTGAAGATAACCCTTTTAACAGCTATAACCAACCATTCCCACAATTAACTAATAGTAATTCTCCATCAAAAATACCAAACATTTATACAATTAACTAATTAAGACTCTGCTTTATTTCAATCGTAAACAGACTAGCTTAATTATTCATCAATTCCCAATTGATCGCTGGAAATGAATATATATGGCAGCTATAACCAATTCAAAGCTATTGAATTCAAACCAATTGATCAAACAGGGAGTTGATAATGTGAGGAAAACATGAAT
Organism: Nicotiana noctiflora; assembly: GCA_032618575.1. NCBI lineage: Eukaryota > Viridiplantae > Streptophyta > Magnoliopsida > Solanales > Solanaceae > Nicotiana > Nicotiana noctiflora. The sequence goes on along the minus strand of JASVEL010001372.1, from coordinate 86,910 downwards.
ATCAACTAGGTGGTCAAGCAACTAACAGGATGAAACGAGATGAACTGATATGCATTGAAGTTGTCACCAGGTTAAGCTCTTAAGTTTAATATAGCATATAAACAGGCTTGTTCTCAATCACAAGATTAAAAATAGAGAGAAACAAAGGTATTGGCATGAACTTATCACCATGTTATTCTAGCCTTTAAACATGAAAAACTAATCGACGACAACTATCCAATCGATTACACAAGCTATAACATATAATAATTAACCACAATCAAACAGACTAAACAAACTCGCAGGTGATTGAGTGGTTTTGACAAAAACCAGGGAACTTATAAGGAAACTAACTAATCGACTAGACTATTTCAATCGATTATATGGCTTATAACATTTACAACACAAAAACAAATGATTAATTTCACCGAATAAAAGGCCATTGAAGATGGGAACACATAATCAGTTAATATTAATCAGATCGAAGAGCGATCTAATCGAAACTTAATTAATCGATTCGACAGTTCATAACATACACTAATTGATCAACAAAAAATCGAACCAAGCAAAATTTCGAAAGAGAAAGAAGAAAAGTAGAAGCATTAAAACTGAAACTTAACAAACAACAAGAAAAACAGACAAACAAAGATGAAAGGATAAGAAATTACCTCTAGATTAACATTCCCAACTCCTATCCGTTCTAATCGAAACCTTGACTCGATCCTTTGCTTTGTGATTGAAGCCGAAACGAGTCTTAATCGAGTGTTCTCGATTAAGAGCACACGATTAAGGCCGGCTACGACCTCAAATTTCTCTTCGGATTGATTTTCCCCTTTTTCTAGTTTTTTTTTCTGATTTAAGACTCGATACTTTCTAGTTGGGTTCGAGTGGAACCAACGAAGATTGGGGTGCGAGAGAGATCAGGTGAGGTTTGGTTAATGGCGCCGCCGCTGGGATTCGAAGTCGGCGGCTAGGGTTCATCGACTTTGAATCAAATTTTGAAGCTTTTGAGGTTGATTCAACGGAAAAGAAGGGTAGATATGAAATGAGGAGACAAAGGCGAGGTTAGGATGTAACTTTGGTGGTTGACGAGCAGTGGTTGGCGGCCATGGCTGGAGGGGCTGTTCGGAGAAGACGAAGAGAAAGGATGAGGGGTTGGCGGCTTGGGGTATTTTGTTTGATTAGGGTTTGTGGGAATGAAGGAATGAGAAGGGTAAAAGGGTTTTGGGGGTCTTTGGTATAGTAAAATGTATTGAATAATCTGGACCGTTGGATTATTACATCCAACGGTTCAGATTAGAAAAATGGTGGGCCGGTTCGGGTAGACCGGGTAATGGGAACGGGTTTGGTCCAATTTAATTGGGTTTTGGGGTGTGTTTTGGACGAAAATGTTTTGGGCTTGAATTGTTGGTTTTGTTTTTTTTTTCGGCCCAGTTCGATTTTCCTCTTCATTTCTAATTCTTTTCTCCTCTCTTTTTGTTTAGTTTAATTCCTAATTTATTAAAAACCAAAATCCTAAATTATATTACAAAAATCCACATTAATCTATAAGAATACTAATTAAATTCTAATAACAGTTCACACATTAAACATCAATTAAACTTATAAATTACACACTTTGACTAAAAATATTAAAATGCAAAACACACCCTTTGGTTTAAAAAAAATTATGAAATAAATTACTTAACTAAATTCTAAATTCATATGCAACATATATATTTTTGTATTTTTCTATTAATTTAAATAAATAAACATGGACACACAAATGCAAACAATGAGAGAAAAATATCATAAAATCCACAAATATTGCAAACAACACAAAATTATTTTATTTTGAACTTTGGGGAGCTATTCTCATATAGGGCAAAAATCACGTGCTCACAGCTGCCCCTCTTTGCTCGGAAACACGAAGAGTTTTCGTGCAAAGATAAGTGAGCGGATACGAGCGATTTTTGCCCGTTTGAGTACTCCGTGTGAAGCATTTTTTGAAAGACTTGACCGAACCTTTGCTTCAAAAGGTCTCCTACATATCCCTAGCTAAAAGGGAATCAGGTCAATGTAGTTCGGGAAGTTTTGGTAGCCGGAACTACCGTGACTGCTGTGATCTTGCTGTTATTGTTGTTGCATGCTGTTACCACTGCTTTACTGAACTCCTTATTACACCATTTTAAAAAGGAAAACAAGAAGCTAAGCTAGTTTATGGATCATAAGATCTCATCTGTCTTCATGTCGCCTTGCGTTCTTGTCATCTTGTGACTCTTTCAGTGCTTCCTTCCGAGAACTTGGAGGCGGCTCCAACCTTTGCTTATTTGAACATCAGTGCTCCCTGTTTTGCTCAATCTGCTGTGGATATAGCCTTCTTTCTCGAGTCTGCTATGTTGAGGAGGTAGACAAAGTTTGAAAATTGTTCCTCTCCGGATGTGTCTCATACTTCTTCTGTAACATGAAGAGTTTTTCCGGCCACTATTGCCTTCTTTCTTGTTTCTGAACTTGGATTTGTGCTGGGGATCTTCTGATGCGTCCCTCTGCATTCATGATGGGTCACTGGTTCCAATACTTGCGATGTAAAAACTGAAGAAATATTCCTCTTGTTATACAGGTGGGCGCCTATTTCTAATACATGAAAACGTATTCCCTCGTTATACAGGTGGGCGGCTATTTCTAAGACATGAAAAATATTCCCTCGTTATACAGGTGGGCGCCTATTTCTAAGACATGAAAAGTATTCCCTCGTTATACAGGTGGGCGCCTAATTCTAAGACATGAAAATGTATTCCCTCGTTATACAGGTGGGCGCCTATTTCTAAGACATGAAAAATATTCCCTCGTTATACAGGTGGGCGCCTATTTCTAAGACATGAAAACGTATTCCCTCGTTATACAGGTGGCGCCTATTTCTAAGACATGAAAAATATTCCCTCGTTATACAGGTGGGCGCCTATTTCTAAGACATGAAAAATATTCCCTCGTTATACAGGTGGGCGCCTATTTCTAAGACATGAAAAGTATTCTCTTGTTATACAGGTGGGCGCCTAATTCTAAAACATGAAAATGTATTCCCTCGTTATACTGGTGGGCGCCTAATTCTAAGACATGAAAAGTATTCCCTCGTTATACAGGTGGGCGCCTATTGTTAAGACATGGAAATGTATTCCCTTGTTATACAGGTGGGCGCCTAATGCTAAGACATGAAATATATTCCCTCGTTATACAGGTGGGCGCCTATTTCTAAGACATGAAAAATATTCCCTCGTTATACAGGTGGGCGCCTATTTCTAAGACATGAAAAATATTTCCTCGTTATACAGGTGGGCGCCTATTTCTAAGACATGAAAATTATTTCCTTGTTATACAGGTGGGCGCCTAATTCTAAAACATGAAAATGTATTCCCTTGTTATACAGGTGGGCCCCTAATTCTAAGACATGAAAAGTATTCCCTCGTTATACAGGTGGGCGCCTATTGTTAAGACATGGAAATGTATTCCCTTGTTATACAGGTGGGCGCCTAATGCTAAGACATGAAATGTATTCCCTCGTTATACAGGTGGGCTCCCTTGTTATACAGGTGGGCGCCTAATGCTATGACATGAAATGTATTCCCTCGTTATACAGGTGGGCACCTAATTGTTAAGACATGAAAAATGTATTCCCTTGTTATACAGGTGGGCACCTATTTTCTAAGACATGAAAATGTATTCCCTCGTTATACAGGTGGGCGCCTAATTCTAAGACATGAAAACTATTCCCTCGTTATACAGGTGGGTGCCTAATGCTAAGACATAAAATATATTCCCTTGCTTCCTCGTTCAACCGAGAAATTTTTTGACAATGACAGAAAATTTTCTGCCCCAGTTCGTGTGACTTTCATTGTGGCGTATCTCCTTGCCATTTCAACCTTTATTTTCCTGTAAATCCAAAGAAAATTTTGTTAATTTCAAAACATGGTGAGTGATCTTGATACTCCTGCTGGGACTGTTTGTTTTTCTTTTCTTCCATCTCTCTTGCTATGTGCCTCTCAATTGGTTGAGGATAATTTCACTTGCTGGGGATGGTTTCTCTATTGGGGATGGACTTTCCATTATCCGTTTCCCCCTCTCTTTCTTCAAAACACTCTGGGGGAGTCCTTTTCAACTCCAAGTCACTCTCTTTACGAGTTATTTTTCCTTCAATACTGCAGGGGCCAAGATGTTATAGATGCAGATATTGGGATCACTTGGTATGGATAGGTTTTCCTTTCTCCTTTCTTTTCTGTGTGGTCTTGACCATCTCCAAACTTGGTCAACAATCCATCAGAGTTCTGCTGAGGATCTTCTTGGAACTTGATTTGTACGTTTCTCATACATCACTTATCAACTTTTCTCCATATTCTCCATCGTACTGTCTCGGCGACTGGTAGTATACTTTAAAAACCTTTCTCTTAAATACAAAGAGAACGAATTTCTAGAAAAGTCTTTTAGACAAAAGAAATGAAAAGAAAAAGAGAAAATATTTCTGAACAAAATGCTGAGAAAAGAAAAGAAAAAGAACTTATCTGGATGGTATGATTGTTCCCAATGATCATGTCATGCATTCTGGATTAAATGACCCAGTCTCTTTGTATCAATCAAACTTTCTGATGGCCTTATTTGCCCGGGGTAAATAGATGTGCAATTCTTTGCTCATATGGATCATTTCCGCCAAAACTCGCCCTGTCGACTCATAGCGCCCTTCGAGGGGTTTTCACTAATAAGACTCTCTAATTTCTCTCAGCTCACGTCGCCTTAAGGTGCCCGTGAAGGTTTTCACCCTAAAACTCTCTCATTTTGATTCATCTCAGCTTACATCGCCTTACAGTGCCTTTTGAAGGTTTTCACCGATAAGACTCTCTTATTTTATTTTTTCAGTTGGGGATTGGAATGTTGCCGATAAGATTCTCTCTGTTGGGAATTCTCTCAGCTCATGGTCCTTTTCTAGTGAAGAATTAGTGTATTACCCTGAGCTCTTTTCTTCCTGTCCCGATACTTATTAAACAATGATCGGGAGGTCTTTTGGACATAAGATGGGTTTTTGTGTGGGTAAAAAGGATCATCAAGAAGTTTTAAATAACTTGATGAGTAAAGGAATACAACTCTTGGAATCAAAATTTCTAAATAGAAACATAACTTCTGCCCCAGTTTTCTTGTTTGGGGATTTTTGAATTGCGTGACCTTTTGTCACGTTGCGACCGAGCCGTGTGGCGCCTACGTATCCTTCTTGAGGAATCGGGTCAAACGTAGTTCAATCAACTTGTGTTTTTATTATCATTATTTTTTCTGTTTCTCATTTTATTCTTTTTCTTTCTTTTTCTTTTATTTTAACGATTCCAAAAAGAGGGGTATGAAACAAAAATAATTAAGGCTCAAAAGGGAAAGCAAAGGTTGAAAGTATTTGGATAGAAGAAAGAATTTCCTTCGTCATTTCATTGTTCAATAAACACCAAATACAGACAAATGAGCAAGCAATTATCATGATCAAAGAAATTACACATAATATCTCTTGACTGCATCAGAGTTGATGGCCATGTCGGTGTTTCTTCCTTCAATATCTGTCAGACACAAAGCGCCATTGGATAGCACCCTGGTCACAGTATAAGGTCCTTGCCAATTTGGGGCGAACTTGCCCTTCGCTTCAGTTTGATGCGGGAGAATCCTTTTCAACACTTGTTGCCCTACTTCAAATTTTCTGGGGCGCACCTTCTTATTGTAAGCTCTTTCCATTCTCCTCTGATACAATTGGCCATGACATACTGCTGCCAATCTCTTTTCATCAATTAAACTCAACTGATCCAATCGATTTTTGACCCATTCGTCATCATCAATCTCAGCTTCAGCGATAATTCGGAGAGATGGAATCTCAACTTTTGCTGGTATTACTGCTTCAGTTCCATATACCAATAAGTAAGGAGTTGCACCTACTGAAGTGCGGACAGTAGTGCGATAACCCATCAATGCAAATGGTAGCTTTTCATGCCATTGCCTAGACCCTTCTACCATTTTTCTCAATATCTTCTTTATATTCTTATTTGCTGCCTCAACTGCGCCATTTTCTTTAGGACGATATGGGGTGGAATTACGATGTTAATCTTGAACTGTTGACATACTTCTTTCATCAACCCACTGTTAAGATTAGCACCGTTGTCCGTGATGATCGTTTTTGGAATCCCAAATCTACAGATGATATGGGAATGCACAAAATCCACAACTGCCTTCTTGGTCACTGACTTGAAAGTTTTAGCTTCAACCCATTTGGTAAAATAGTCAATGGCTACCAGAATGAACCTGTGACCGTTGGAAGCTTGCCGGCTCAATCGGTCCAATGACATCCATGCCCCATGCAACAAATGGCCATGGTGCTGACATTGTATGCAACTCCGTTGGCGGAGAGTGAATTAAATCTCCGTATATCTGGCACTGATGGCACTTCCGTACAAAATTTATACAATCACTCTCCATGGTGAGCCAGTAATATCCTACACGTAGGATCTTCTTCGCCAACACGTATCCGCTCATGTGCGGTCCACAAACTCCGGCATATACCTATGTCATCACTGTTGTGGCTTGACCTGCATCTATACATCGCAACAATCCCAAATTCGAGGTTCTTTTGTACAACACTCCTCCACTAAGAAAAAATCCATTTGCCAATCGCCGAATAGCTCTCTTTTGATCTCCAGTCGCCTGCTCTGGATATATTCCCATTCTGAGGTATTCTTTGACATCATGAAACCATGGCTCGCCATCCATTTCCTCCTCTATCATGCTACAGTAAGCATGCTGCTCATGAACCTGGATATGTAATGGGTCAATATGAATTTTGTCTAGGTGATGCAACATTGATGCCAAGGTGGCCAGTGCATCAGCAACCTCATTGTGAACTCTTGGAATGTGTCTGAATTCCACCGATCGAAATCGCTTACTCAGATCGCGCAAACATTGTCGATATGGTATAAGCTTCAAATCACGTGTCTCCCATTCACCTTGAATTTGATGTACCAGGAGGTTCGAGTCCCCCAAGACCAAGACGTCATGTACATCCATGTCTGCAGCTAATCTTAATCCCAAAATACAAGCCTCATATTCAGCCATGTTATTGGTGCAATAGAATCGCAGTTGTGCCGTGACAGGATAGTGCTGTCCTATTTCTGAAATGAGAACTGCTCATATCCCAACTCCTTTCGAGTTTACGGCTCCATCAAAGAAAAGCTTCCATCCTGGTTCCTCCATTGATTCCACCTCATCTACGTGCATCACTTCTTCATCGGGGAAATACGTCCTCAATGGCTCATACTCTTCATCAACAGGGTTTTCAGCCAAGTGATCAGCCAACGCTTGGGCCTTCATGGCCGTCCTCGTCACATAGATGATATCAAACTCCGTGAGTAATATCTGCCACTTTGCTAGCCTTCCCGTGGGCATAGGCTTTTGGAAGATATATTTCAATGGGTCCAAGCGTGAAATGAGATAAGTAGTATATGAAGATAAATAATGTTTCAACTTTTGGGCTACCCAAGTAAGGGCGCAACATGTCTTCTCTAGCTGAGAATACTTAACCTCATATACTGTAAACTTCTTGCTGAGATAGTAGATGGCTTGCTCTTTTCTCCCTGTACCGTCATGTTGCCCCAGTACGCAGCCAAATGAATTTTCCAGTACCGTTAGATAGAGAATCAATGGTCTTCCAGGTTCAGGTGGAACTAGCACGGGCGGATTTGATAGATACCCCTTGATTTGGTCAAAGGCTTCCTGACATTCTGTCGTCCATTCTACCGCAGCATTTTTCTTCAACAGCCGAAATATGGGCTCATAGGTTTCCGTGAGTTGAGCAATGAATCTGCTGATGTAATTCAATCTTCCCAATAGACTCATTACCTCTGTTTTATTCTTTGGCGGTGGCAAGTCCTGGATGGATTTGATCTTGGATGGGTCCAACTCAATGCCTCGTCGGCTAACGATGAATCCCAACAACTTTCCTGATGGAACCCCAAAAGCACATTTGGCCGGGTTGAGTTTAATATCATACCTTTGAAGTCTTTGAAAAAACTTCCTTAGGTCCATTATATGGTCCTCTTTCCGTTTAGACTTTATGATCACATCGTCCACGTACACTTCAATCTCTTTGTGTATCATGTCATGGATAACCGTGGTCATTGCTCTCATGTACGTTGCCCCAGCGTTCTTCAAACCAAATGGCATTACCCTATAGCAATAGGTTCCCCATGGCGTAATGAAAACTGTCTTTTCTGCATCTTCTTCATCCATCAAGATCTGATGATATCCTGCATAGCAATCCACGAAGGATCCGATCTCGCGCCCAGCGCAATTATCAATCAGGATATGGATGTTGGGCAATGGAAAATTATCCTTAGGGCTTGCTTTGTTGAGATTGCGGTAATCAACACACACCCTGATCTTTCCATCCTTCCTCGGTACTGGTACCACATTGGCCAACCAATCGGGATATCGAGTGACGCGAATAACTTTGGCTTGTAACTGTTTAGTTATTTCTTCCTTAATCTTGACACTCATATCTGTTTTAAACTTCCTCAATTTTTGCTTGACAGGAGGGTAGGCCGGGTCAGTGGGAAATTTGTGAACCACTAAATCAGTGCTCAATCCTGGCATGTCATCATATGACCATGCGAAAACATCTTTGAATTCAATGAGGGTTTTGACTAGCTCTTCCCTAGTACTTGACTCAATATGGATGCTGATTTTTGTTTCCCTAACATCATTTGTACTCCCTAGATTGACAGCTTCAGTTTCATTTAAATTGGGCTTCGGTTTCTCTTCGAACTGGCATAATTCCCTACTTATTTCCTCAAAGCCTTCATCCTCTTCGCATTCAGATTCATTATTTAACTCAAACTCTGGTTCAACTAAGTTGGAGTTGGATTGATTATTTAGACTAGGTCGAGGATCCATTATGCATTCCATGTCTTTAGGACCAGTAACAGAAGAACTGTTCAGAAAAGAAGAAGTAAAAAATTAAAATCAGAAAAAGAAAGGAAACACTTTCGTTCTTATTAAGAAAATGCGGAACAAAACAGTTTCACACTTTGAAGAAAAATACAAACAAAACAAAAGGATTACAATTCTGGGATAACCGAGGAAACAAGAAAGGAAATCCAAAGCTGACTACCAAGACTCCCTTCGAGTGGGAAGAGGAGTGGCCGCCCAGTTGTTGATTTTAGCTTCAGGCCCTACAAATTGTATGTCCGCTTTGCTGGAACCCTCTCCAGCTTCTAACATATGGACATTAGCAAACATTTTTTCAAAGGTCAATTCCAAGTCCCCATCTATACCGATCAATGGTCCTTGGATTTTCGGAACCGCTAATTTCTTAGCCCTTGCTTTGATGAAAGATTTGGACAGGCGTGGAACTGGTTTGGGGGGAACCCAAACTCTTTTCTTCATTCTCCTGGCCCGTTGTATATCCTCTACAGTGGGTTTGAACCCCAATCCAAATGTCCCTGAATTTTCGGGCAAAGACACAGGCTCAACAATACCCTGAAGCCCTACCCCCAGGCCTTTTCCTAGCACAAACCCGTTTCCCAGCATCTCTGAGATTGTCATGACGGTTGCGGGAGCTATGCCATGAAGTGTGAGGTTCTTTCCTTTAGAAATTACTGCAGCTGGAACCCCGTCGAAGATTTGGTACACCCACGGTCCTTTGTCATCTTCTGTCTCTATAAATGGTACAATATCATCTCCCCCAAAGCTTGTGCCGTCAGATCCGTACACAACTATCTCCTGCCTGTCCCAATCAAATTTCACCATCTGGTGTAATGTGGAAGGCACCGCTTTGGCAACATGGATCCAAGGTCGCCCAAGTAGGAAATTGTAGGATACTGTCACGTCGACCACTTGGAATTCCATGGTGAACTCAACTGGACCAATGGTTAATTCCAGTATGATATCACCCACCGTGTTGGTACCATTCCCGTCGAAACCTATGACGCAGACGTTGTTCTTACGAATCCGGTTGTGATCCACTTTCAACTTGTTTAAAGCAGCTAAGGTACAGATATTGGCACTAGATCCATTATCAACCAATACTCGAGTGACCACCGAGTCTTCGCACTTCACCGTTAGATATAGGGCTTTGTTGTGTTCTGTGCCCTCTACCGGTAGCTCATTGTCAGAAAAGGTCACCCGATTCACTTCGAAGATTTTCTGCACCATCTTCTCTAAGTGATTTACTGAGATTTTGTCCGGAACGTGGGCTTCGTTCAGGATTTTCATCAACGCCTGGCAATGGTCATTGGAATGGATCAACAAAGATAGCAGTGAAATTTGAGCCGGAGTCTTCCTCAATTGCTCCAGAATGGAGTAATCTTAGGCTTTCATTTTCTTCAAAAATTCCTCGGCTTCTTCATCCGTCACTGGCTTCTTTGTTGTTGTTGAGTTGGGCTTTCTTAACTCGGCGGCAGCAAAGCATCTCCCTGAACGAGTCAATCCCTGGGTCTCACATACGTTATCTTCCAACTCCTTGCCCTGGTATGTTACTGCTGCTTTTTCATATCTCCAAGGCACCATCTTATTGCTAATTATCGGCAATTGAACTACCGGTTTGACAATGACCGGCTCTCGGCAAACTCCTTTTACCACTAACACGGGTGCGAGTGGCGCCCCCAATACTACCACTTTGGCAGATCCTGATTTCTCTGGAGCAACAGCTGCATTCTCTTCCACTATCACTGTAGACTTACCCTTTAACTTCTCCTCACTTATCACTGCTTCCGTACCCGCCATTTTGTCTTTCGGAATAGCTCGGATCATCATCACTGTCTGTGATGGCTTCTTCGTCTCTCCTCCCTCATGCATAAACTCAATCATTTGAGTCTCGTGATGCGCCGGCAATGGGTTTTGATTAATGTTGGGCACTTCGGGTGTTTGGACCTCGATTTTGCGTGTGTCAATGAGATCTTGCACCGCATGCTTCAATCTCCAACACCTTTCTATTTCATGTCCTAACATCCGCGAACAGTACTCACAGCTCTTCGATTTGTCTATATTCTGGGGCGGGGGGTTTTGTACCCTAGGCTCGACAGGATTTAACAAACCTACCTGCCTCAACTTGTGGAATAAGGCGGTGTAGGTTTCTCCCAATTCGGTAAAGGCTCTTTGCCTTTGTACCCTGTCGTTTCTGGAAGCTGTATTTCCACGAAAACCTATTCCTGTAGGGTTCCTGTAGGCCCTTGGTGGAGGATAAGCATTTTGGGGTGGTGGGTATGTCTTTTGTGGTGGATAGTTGTTTTGAGGAGGTACATATGTATGTTGGGGAACCGGTGCGCGCCATTGTGGGCGAACCGGTGGGCGCCATTGTGGGCGAACCGGTGGTTGATTGTATGCCAGTGCCTGATGTACGGAGAAATGTGGCTCTTGATGGGGGTAATAGGATTGTATAGGGTAATTTGGAATGTGGGGGTAATTTGGGTGAGGGTGTCTGAATTGGTGACGGGGAAGAGGACCTTTGGATCGGGACCAATCACCAGCCTCTATCATGGTGACATCCTCTCTTTTCTTCTTTCCGAGCGCACCTCCTGTGCCGCTCTGAATAGCCTGTGTAGTCGCTTTGATTGCTGAATAACTCAAGATTTTGTTGGTCTTGAGACCTTCTTCTATCATGCTTCCCATTTTGACCACTTCATTGAAGGATTTTCCCACTGATGTCACCAAATGACCGAAGTAGGTTGGCTCGAGAGTTTGCAGAAAGTAATCTACCATTTCCCCCTCTCTCATAGGTGGATCAACTCTAGCCGCCTGTTCTCTCCATCGAAATCCAAATTCCCGGAAGCTCTCCCCGAGTTTCTTCTCAAGCTTTAGTAATGTGAGACGGTCTGGGACTATCTCAAAGTTGTATTGGAAGTGTCCGGCGAAAGCTTGTGCCAGATCGTCCCATGTGTACCACCTGCTTGGATCTTGTCTGGTGTACCACTCCAATGCCGACCCACTCAAACTATGGCCAAAGTATGCTATCAACAACTCGTCTTTGCCTCCTGCTCCCCTCATCTTACTACAAAAACCCCGCAAATAAGCCATAGGATCGCCATGCCCTTCATATAAATCGAACTTGGGCATCTTGAATCCCGCTGGTAATTGGACGTCAGGGAAAAGGGCATAGATCCTTGTAGGCTACGCTGACCTGGTTGCCTAACCCATGCATGTTCCTGAAGGACTGCTCCAGGCTCTTGACTTTCCTTATCATCTCATCTTGTTCCGAGCTTTTGGCCGGATTTTCCACTTGGACTTCAAAGGGAGGAGTATAGGTGGAAGGTTCGGGTGCCATGAAAGTGGGTTCCGGGGGGTAATATTGATTGTCGTGAACCTGAAATAATGGCTCACTTGATGATCTATGCAATGGAGCTGGGGGAGGTGCCACAAAGACAGGGCCCTTTGGTGGAGGAGGGTTTTGAATTGGTGGTGGAGCTGGGTGGTCGTAAGCATCCCTTCCCTGGTGGTAATGAAGGTCCGAGATTCTTGTTGAGGGACCGGGAGAAAGGTATTCTGGGGTAAATCCCAGTGGAAAGGTAGGAGGAGTAGGTACTTCAAGACCTTTTTGTGTTCTGGCCAGTGCCGTCTGCATTTCGCTCATTTCTAACCGCATCTGTTCCATTTTTTCAAGAGCTTCTTTGAGCATCTGGCTCATTGCTTTTTCTGACTCATTACTTTGATCTGACCCAGTCATACTTTTAGGTATAGGTCCTTTCGATCTTGTGTGATATCTGTGTGATGCCAGTACACTCTTAACACTAACTGGAATATAGAAGAAAACAACGAACTTGTTAGTGTTAAAATTTTAATAGATATGGTAAAAGCACATTGGAGATGCAAATGTCCTTATGCAATGAACCATTTCTATTATGCTTTTGCTCAGACCGCATGCGTCATCCCGGCTTATTATTTATGCCTATCCATTATTTCTCTCACTTCTTTTATTCATTTTCCCTTTTTCTTTTTTTTTTTGAACAGTGGTCGAATCTTATGTAGATTGCCTACGTATGATGTCCCCGCATGAATCAGACCCTAGCGTAGTTTGTGTTAATCAAAACAAAACACAAAATTTCAGAAATCTTTTTTTATTTATTTGACAAAATTACAAACCAACCATACAATATGAAGACGAAAGACTAGACAAACGAAAGATTTGGACTAAGGGTACATTAGGGCTTTGAGCTTTGGTGCCCACGAGGCATCATTCGGCCTTTCCGCGGGCGTTGGCGCGAGTTCCCTTTGTAAGCTTCTCAATTCATCCATGATTTGATGGACATAACTCATGACTGTAGCGAAGAGGTTAGGTCGGGGCATTTGCTCACATGCCAGGGACCTCATTGTGACGTAATGCCCAATCTCTTCAATTCTCCTTCTGACCCTATCTCTTTTGATAAGCATCCGCTCAATTTGTTGAGTTTTCATTCCTAGCTCCTGAGCGTTGTAGAAGAGTTGATTTTGAAGCGTCTGCATTTGCTTTTCCATTTGGGCCATCATGTTATGACAATATTTCCTATCGGCCTGGAAGCTTCTTGTGTGTCGGGAATGACGTTCTTCCAGGGTGGATATTGTTTCTCTTAATGCGCAAATGCTCCCTTCATAGTCCTTTTTTATCTGTCGCAAGTACTCCCTTCGTTCTGCTGCACCTCTGGCCCATCTAGCCTGCATTCTCTCCCTGCTAGCCTCAGACCTTTCCAACCTTTCTTGGCTTTCTTTGAGCCGTTGGTTCAGTTCGTTAATCAACCTTTGATCAGCTCGGCTTCTTGGTTGATTGTTGGCCTCTTTTCTGATTCACCAGATTCGAGCCTTGAGAGTGTCCTTTTCTTGAGCCAATATGTTTTTGACCCCCTCGTCTGCAGCAGCTTGCATACTCTTCTCGAATTGAAGGTCCTGGACCTGCTGTTCTATCTTACCAATCTTCGTCCTGTAACCTTCTTCCTTTGCTAGCCAATTCTATTGCTCTTGTGAATCTTCCGTGAACTGTTGGACATGGGCTCTTTTAGCAGACTTCTGACGAATCTGAAACCTTTTCCCGAACCAAACATTGTACTTTGGGTCTACCTCACCCTTAGCCAGTTCTCGAACCATAGTCTTAGGCTCAAGGAATCTACATTCATGCCACAACTTTCTAATCTTTTTTTCGGGGAATACGACTCCTGGGCTCAATTCAATGGCGTGCTTTCTTAGATCTTCATCAGTAGGAATAACCTGAAATCTTCCTAGCTGACGTAATACCCGATGAGGAACATATGGTTGGATACTGCGAACCCCCATCAGAAGAACATAACATTCCTCGGCTGCCATGTATACTACTTCAGTATCAGATAACCACCCGAACGCCCAATCAACCTGATCGGCGTCTATTGAACTTAATCGTGCAAGCCATGCTTCGACGCCTTCGGGGAATACAGCGCTTATCATCCATTCCTCAAAACCACTAATACAGCTTTTTCCAGTCAACCCATGGTTCATGTATCGTGCCTGGTGATGGAGGTGTTCTTGCATCCACAATTGGAGTAACAGATTGCATCCTTGAAAGAAATCGCCCCCTTCTCGGCATACGGTCAAGGCTCGGTAGATTTAGGACAAAACCAAAGGGACTACCGTGCTGGTAGCTTTTTCGATTGCAACATCAGCTATTCCTACAAGATTTATCTCTATTTTCTTATCTTCGCGTGGACAAATCACAATCCCCAGGAACGCCGTTAGGAATGCTAGAATTCGTCTGGTCTCCCACTGTGACGACCCAAAGGGTCATCACTTATTTTATTAATCATTTCGAGCTTTTGAGGCCATGAAAACCTCATTCCATGTCGCCTCGATTTACGTGCACAATCGGAGCATGTAGCCGGAAAGATTCTGTGATAGAAAATATGAATTCTATGAGAAATTTGGATAAAAATGATATTAATATTGATATGGTTGACTTCGGTCAACATTTTTGGTAAACGGATCCGGACCCGAGATTGGATGGTCCCGAGAGGTCCGTAGGAAAATATGGGACTTGGACATGCGTCCGGAGTCGAATTCCGAGGCCTAGAGCCCAAGTTATGAATTTTTCTATGAAATTATTTTTGATGTAATTGTTAAAGGAAATGAATTAATTGACCTTGGTATCGGGCTCGTATTTTTGTTCCGACGCCCGGTACAAGTCTTAAATATTATATATGTGATTTCGTAAAGTTTGGTGACGTTCGGATGTCGTTTGAGATGTTTTGGACCTTGAGTTCCAAGTTTGAAAGTTTTGAAAACCAAAAGTATGAAAATCATGAATTTGAGGCTTGATTTGATGAAAACGGTGTGATATTGGCGATGTGATCGCACGAACAAGTTCATAATGTGTTTTTGATGCTGTGTACATGTTTGGTTTGGAGCCCGGGGAGCTCGGGTAAAGATTTGATAAGCCGTTGGATGAAATTCTGAGTTTTTGCACTGCTGGTTTTTCACCCAGTTGTTGTCTTCGCAATTGCGAAGTATTTCTCGCAATTGCGAAGGTGGCAGGTCAAGGCAGGGTTCGCAAATGCGAACCCTTGGTCGCAAATGCGAAGGGTGCCCAGGACCATTTGGGTTCGCAAATGCGAACCAAACCTCGCAATTGCGAGGCCTCCAGAGTGAAAAGGCATGCTTCCCAAATGCGAAGCATTCTTCGCAAATGCGAAGGTCCCTCAGCCCAGCCTTGTTCGCAAATGCGAACAAATGTTCGCAAATGCGAACAAATGTTCGCAAATGCGAACAAATGTTCGCAAATGCGAAAGTCCCTGGAGGCCAGCCTGGTTCGAAAATGCGAACATATGTTCGCAAATGCGAAGCCCCCAGATTTGCCTTGGCTTCGCAAATGTGAACAAAAGTTCGCAAATGCGAACTTCCCAACCTTAGCTTATTTTTCAAACTCCAGAAATTGGTCGGGGTTCGCAATTGCGAACCCATGTTCGCAAATGCGAACACAGGAGACCTGTAAAACACGATTTTCAGTTCATTTCTTCACTTTTTACAAAACAAAAACACCCATTTGCGATTTTTCACGGATTCCTTCTTCATCAAAATAATTGTAAGTCACTTTTTACTTAATTCTTTCAATTCCTAACATCATTAAACATGTTTTTCAATAGAAATCAAAGGTTTTCATGGTAGAATTTCTTGTTTTGTTAGAATATAGGGTTTTTCATAAATTGGGAAATTGGACCTCGAATTGAGGTCCGATTTTGAAACAAATCATATACATGAACTCGTGGGAGAATGGGTAACCGGATTTTGGTCCTAACCCCGAGTTCCGACCATGTGGGCCCGGGGTCGAAATTCACTATTCCGGGCAGAATGTTGTAAAAGTTGTATTTGGTCTTAGGAATTAGTTTGTTGAGTAGAATTGATGATATTAAATCACTTGTGTATAGATACGATTGGATTGGAGCCAAATTTGAAAGAAAAAAAACATTGCCACGGATTGAATTGTTTATAAACATTCGAGGTAAGTGTTTGTTCTATCCTAGCTTGAGGGAATAGGATTATGTGTTATGTGTTATGTGATCGAGTGCGGTGTATGGGCTGTGGTGACGAGCATCCATACACTAGCGTCTAGTATGACCGTGAGTCGTTGAAAATGCTTATTTTGAGATATATTCACAGATGAATTGTTGAACCTTTGTCAGGTTGTAGGATTGTTATTGTTCTCCCTTGTCGGGACTTGTTGTGAAGATAATTATTGATTGCCCTTATTGGGACAGTTTATGAATTACTGCTTCTTTCTTTTCCCTTAACCGTGATTGTTATTTGGGTGAGGAAGAGTGATAATGCACGAAGGGTGATGCCGTGCCTTGATTTATTATTTATGCACGAAGGTTAATGTCGTGCCATGTTTTATTGATTATGCACGAAGGATCATGCCGTGCCCTGTTATTGAACCATGTACGAAGGATTATGCCGTACTATGGATGTGAGGATGAGAGTAAAAGCATGAAGGGTGATGCCGTGCACTTTATTTGCTTATTTGGTGAGGATGAGAGTAAAAGCACGATGGGTGATGCCGTGTAATTGTTTGCTATTCCTTGACTTAATATTACATGTGTTTCCATTATACTTTGTTTTCCTTGTGAACTTATTAACTGCTGTTAATTGTTGAATTCTATGAGATATCCCTTATTGTGTTATTACTTGGTTATTTCTTGTTATTCTGTTGTATACATATATGTTGAATTGCACAGGTTTATGTGGGTGTCTGGTCCTAGGCTTGTCACTACTTCGCCGGGATAGGCCAGGCACTTACCAGACATGGGGTCGGTTGTGCTGATGCTACACTTCTGTGCGTTTTTGCACAGGTCCAGGTTACGATCAGGAGCAGCAGCAGTAAATAGATTGCGTGGGAGTTGATCACATTTGAGACCAAGGTAGCTTGCAGACGTCCGCAAGCCCGGCGTCTCTCTCTTTACTTATGTTACTAGCTGTAGTCTCTTTATTCCGAGACAAACAGAATTATGTTATATTTCTTTCAAACTTTTATGTGTAGTATTCAATAGTAGTTCGTGAGTTGGTGACTCCACGTCTTGGGTAGAGGATTTCAATATGATTTTCATCTTGTAATTAGTTATTTCTATTTCAATAAAGTATTCTGCACTTATTTAATTAAAATTGTATTAAAAACAGGATAGTATGAATACAGTGGCTTGCCTAGCTACCACGAGTAGGCGCCATCACGATCCCGATGTTGGGGGAAAATCCGGGTCGTGACAAGTTGGTATCAGAGCTCTAGGTTACATAGGTCTCACCACTCACGAACAAGCTTAGTAGAGTTTGAGAGGTAGGTACGGAGACGTCCGTACTTGTCCTCCAGAGTCTATTGAGTTAGGAAAGAGTCTCTCATTTGTTCTTTCTTGTCGTGCGACTTGTTCCTCAATTACTGATTGAATTTCTATCCTGTCCTTTCGTAGATGGTGAGGACACGCGCTTCTTCGTCCGGTGACCAGCAGCCCGAGCCCCAGGCAGCTCCCGTGAGGGGCAGGGGCCAAGGCCGTATCAGAGGCCGTGGTAGGGGTAGAGCTCAGCCCCAGGCAGCTACCCGAGAGGTGGAGCCTCATATTGAGATTGACGAGGAGGTTCCGGTTCCAGCAGCTCCAGTGGGCCCAGCTCAGGTCCCAGGAGAGGCTTTATTTACCCCGGATCTCCGGGATGCTTTGGTCGGAATAGCGGGATTTATGGACAGCATTGCCAGAGCGGGTTTATTATCAGTTGCACCAGCCGCTTCTCAGGCTGGAGGAGGGGCCCAGACTCCTATTGCTCGTACTCCGGAGCCAGTAGCTCCTCAGCCTCAGGCACCAGTGGTTCAGCCAGCTGTGGCCACTCAGTCAGGTACCACAGCTCATGCAGGTGATGGAGCGGCCATGACTTCTGATTCGTTATGGAGGCTTGATCGGTTCTCGAAGCTATTTACCACTACATTCAGTGGAGCCACATCAGAGGATCCTCAGGACTTCTTATTCAGTTGCCATGAGATTCTCAAGACTATGGGGATTGTGGAGTCAAATGGAGTTGACTTCTGTACATTCAGGCTTGCAGGATCCGCCAAGACTTGGTGGAGAGATTATTGCTTGACTCGACCATCAGAGTCCCCAGCTTTATCATGGGATCAGTTTGCGGAACTATTTATGGAGAAGTTTCTCCCTTCTACTCAGCGGGATATACTTCGGAGGCAGTTTGAGTGCCTCCATCAGGGCACTATGACGGTTACACAGTATGAGACGAGATTTGTCGATTTGGCTCGTCATGCAGTGGTGATACTTCCCACGGAGCGGGAGAGGGTCCGCAGGTTTATAGATGGGCTTAATCAGCCGATTAGACTCCAGATGGCTATGGGCGTGGGGAGTGACATATCATTTCAGGAGGCAGCAAATGAAGCACGCAGAGTTGAGATGGCTCTTGCTAGAGGGAGGCGGTTATTCTTCGGATAAGAGGCCTCGTCATTCGGGTAGGTTTGGTGCTTCTTCCTCTGGTAGCAGAGAATCCTTTGATAGAGGCCAGTCCTCCAGGCCTTTTCATTCCGCCCTTCAGGCTTCACAGGGTGGACCAGGTGATCGCGGTTCTCATGGGCATTATTCAGACCAGCCTCCTATTAATGCTCAGCCTCTTCAGAGTGTTCGTGGAGGCCATTCAGGTCGTCAGGGCCAGCATCCCTATCAGTCTAAGAGTTGCTACGGTTGTGGTGACCCAGGTCATCTTATCAGGTATTGCCCTTTAGTAGCGGGCAACTCTCAGCAGCGAGGTCCTCGTCCTACGATTCAGGCCCCAGCTGACCCTCAGCCTGCCCAGCCAGCCAGAGGCGGGGGTAGAGATTATAGAGGTGGAGGTCGAGACCGTAGAGGTGGAGACCGTCCAGCGAGAGGTAGAGGTCAGCCAGTTGATGGTCGTCCTAGAGACGCAGCTCAGATGGGAGGTGCAGATCCCCGATTCTATGCTTTACCAGCCAGGCCAGAGGCAGAGGCATCAGATGCCGTGATTACAGGTACTATTCTTGTGTGTGGCAGAGGTGCTTCAGTATTATTTGACCCCGGATCTACATATTCCTATGTGTCTTCCTACTTCGCACCGTATTTGGCCGTGCCCAGCTATGCTCTGGATATTCCAGTTTATGTGGCTACACCAGTGGGTGACTCCATTGTAGTCGATCGGGTGCATCGTTCATGCGTAGTTATATTTGGGGGTCTTGAGACCCGTGTTGATCTGTTGCTTTTGGATATGGTAGATTTTGATGTCATATTGGGGATGGACTGGTTGTCCCCATACCATGCTATTCTAGATTGTCATGCTAAGACCGTGACCTTAGCCTTGCCAGAATCACCCCGATTAGAGTGGAAAGGTACCTCAAGCCACTCCGTTCGCACGTTATTTCCTATGTTAAGGCTCGACGTATGGTCGAGAAGGGGTGTCTAGCTTATCTGGCTTATGTTCGTGATTCCAGCGCAGAAGTTCCTTCCATTGAGTCAGTCCCTATTGCACGGGAGTTTCCTGAGGTTTTTCCTTCAGACCTGCCGGGCATGCCACCCGACAGAGATATTGATTTCTGTATTGATCTGGCACCGGGCACTCAGCCCATCTCTATTCCACCCTATCGTATGGCCCCGCCGGAGCTAAAAAAGTTGAAAGATCAGTTGCAAGACCTTCTTGAGAAGGGCTTTATCAGGCCCAGTGTTTCCCCCTGGGGAGCACCTGTATTATTTGTAAAGAAGAAAGATGGCTCGATGCGGATGTGTATTGATTACCGGCAATTAAACAAAGTGACAATAAATAATAAGTATCCACTGCCGAGGATTGATGATTTGTTTGACCAGCTCCAGGGAGCGAGGGTATTCTCTAAGATAGACTTGAGGTCAGGCTACCATCAGCTGAAGATCAGGGCGGCTGACATTCCTAAGACGACCTTTCGCTCTAGATATGGGCATTATGAGTTCTTGGTCATGTCCTTCGGGTTGTCCAATGCCCCAGCAGCATTCATGGAGTTGATGAATCGGGTATTCAGGGCCTTACTTAGATCTGTTCGTGATAGTCTTCATAGATGACATCCTGGTGTACTCCCGCAGCCAGGAAGAGCACGAGCAACACCTCAAAGTGGTTCTTCAGACTCTGAAAGATAACCGACTATATGCCAAATTTTCTAAATGTGAGTTCTGGCTGAGTTCGGTAGCATTTCTGGGTCACATTGTATCGGTGGAAGGTATTCAGGTAGACCCAAAGAAGATTGAGGCAGTCCAGAATTGGCCTCGACCAGCTTCAGTGATCGAGATCCGGAGTTTCTTGGGATTAGCAGGTTACTACCGTCGTTTTGTAGAGGGGTTTTCTTCTATTGCGGCCCCGATGACCAGGTTGACCCAGAAGGGTGTCCAGTTTCAGTGGTCAGAGGAGTGTGAGGCGAGCTTTCAGAAGCTCAAGACAGCCTTGACCACCGCACCGGTGTTGGTACTACCTACAGGTGCAGGGCCTTATACAGTTTATTGTGACGCATCTCGTACAGGGCTTGGAGCGGTATTGATGCAGGATGGTAAGGTTATCGCTTATGCTTCGAGGCGGTTAAAAATACATGAGAAGAATTATCCAGTTCATGATCTTGAGTTAGCAGCAGTGGTTCATGCCTTAAAGATCTGGAGGCATTATCTATATGGTATGACATGTGAGGTGTACACTGATCACAAAAGCCTACAGTACTTGTTCAAGCAAAAGGAGTTGAATCTACGACAGCGGAGATGGTTAGAGTTGCTAAAAGACTATGATGTTACTATCTTATATCACCCGGTAAGGCCAATGTGGTGGCCGATGCATTGAGTAGAAAGTATGCCAGCATGGGTAGTCTTGCATACATTCCGGTCAGTCAGAGACCATTAGCTCTAGATGTCCAGGCCTTAGCCAACCGGTTCATGAGATTAGATATTTCTCAACCTAGCAGGGTGTTAGCCCGCACGGTCGCTCGTTCTTCTTTATTAGAGTGTATCCGTGAGAGGCAATTTGATGATCCTCATTTGCGTGAGTTGAGAGATACAGTACAGCGGGGAGGTGCCACACAGGTAAATCTAGATGATGATGGGGTATTGAAATTGCAAGGTCGAGTTTGTGTGCCCAATGTCGAAGGGATTCGAGAGTTGATCTTAGCGGAGGCCCACAGTTCGCGGTATTCTATTCACCCGGGCGCCGCGAAGATGTACCAGGACTTACGGCAGCACTATTGGTGGCACAGAATAAAGAAAGATATCGTTGCGTATGTCGCTCGGTGTCTAAATTGTCAGCAGGTGAAATATGAGCACCAGAGACCTGGTGGTGTATTCCAGAGAATTGAAATTCCCAAGTGGAAATGGGAGCGGATCACTATGGACTTCGTTACTGGACTTCCTTTGACTCGGAGGAAATTTGATGCTATTTGGGTCATTGTTGATAGGCTGACCAAGTCAGCACACTTTATTCCAGTATCTGTCTCCTACTCGTCGGAGAGGTTAGCGGAGGTTTACATTAGGGAGATTGTTCGTCTCCATGGAGTGCCGGTATCTATTATCTCTGATCGGGGTACGCAGTTTACCTCGCGGTTCTGGAGAGCGGTCCAGCAGGAGTTAGGCACCCAGGTTCAGTTAAGTACAGCATTTCATCCTCAGACGGATGGCCAATCCGAGAGGACTATTCAGATTCTAGAGGACATGCTTCGAGCCTTGTTATTGATTTCGGAGGCTCGTGGGACCAGTTTCTGCCATTAGCAGAGTTCGCCTACAATAACAGTTACCAGTCTAGCATCCGGATGGCTCCGTATGAGGCATTGTATGGTAGGCGATGTCGATCACCAGTTGGATGGTTTGAACCAGGAGAGGCTCGGTTGTTGGGTACAGACTTAGTTCAGGAGGCCTTGGATAAGGTCAAGACTATTTAGGAGAGATTGCATTCAGCTCAGTCGAGGCAGAAGACTTATGCGGATCGTAAGGTTTGAGATGTAGATTTCATGGTTGGTGAACGAGTATTGCTCCGAGTGTCGCCTATGAAGGGCGTGATGAGGTTCGGGAAGAAGGGCAAGCTCGGCCCTAGGTATATTGGTCCATTTGAAATTCTAGACAGAGTGGGAGGGGTGGCTTACAGACTAGATTTGCCGCCTAGCTTATCAGCCGTGCATCCAGTTTTTCATGTATCTATGCTTCGAGATACCACGGCGATCCCACACATGTATTAGACTTTAGCACTGTCCAATTGGACAATGATCTATCTTACGAGGAGGAGCTGGTGGCCATTCTAGACCGGCAGGTTCGACAGTTGAGGTCGAAGAGTTATCCTTCTGTGCGTGTTCGGTGGAGAGGTCGGCCTCCCGAGGCATCGACCTGGGAGTCCGAGTCTGATATGCGGAGCCGCTACCCACACTTGTTTCATGACTCAGGTGCTTCTTTCTTTTGTCCGTTCGAGGACGAACGGTTGTTTCAGAGGTGGAGATTGTGACGACCCAAAGGGTCATCACTTATTTTATTAATCATTTCGAGCTTCTGAGGCCTTGAAAACCTCATTCCATGTCGCCTCGATTTACGTGCACAATCCGAGCATGTAGCCGGAAAGATTCTGTGATAGAAAATATGAATTCTATGAGAAATTTGGATAAAAATGATATTAATATTGATATGGTTGACTTCAGTCAATATTTTTGGTAAACGGATCCGGACCCGAGATTGGATGGTCCCGAGAGGTCCGTAGGAAAATATGGGACTTGGACATGCGTGCGGAGTCGAATTCTGAGGCCGAGAGCCCAAGTTATGAATTTTTCTATGAAATTGTTTTTGATGTATTTGTTAAAGGAAATGAATTAATTGACATTGGTATCGGGCTCGTATTTTGGTTCCGACGCCCGGTACAAGTCTTAAATATTATATATGTGATTTCTGTAAAGTTTGGTGACGTTCGGATGTCGTTTGAGATGTTTTGGACCTTGAGTTCCAAGTTTGAAAGTTTTGAAAACCAAAAGTATGAAAATCATGAATTTGAGGCTTGATTTGATGAAAACGATGTGATATTGGCGATGTGATCGCACGAACAAGTTCATAATGTGTTTTTGATGTTGTGTACATGTTTCGTTTGGAGCCCGGGGAGCTCGAGTAAAGATTTGATAGGCCGTTGGATGAAATTCTGAGTTTTTGCACTGCTGGTTTTTCACCCAGCTGTTGTCTTCACAATTGCGAAGTATTTCTCGCAATTGCGAAGGTGGCAGGTCAAGGCAGGGTTCGCAAATGCGAACCCTTGGTCGCAAATGCGAAGGGTGCCCAGGACCGTTTAGGTTCGCAAATGCGAACCAAACCTCGCAATTGCGAGGCGTCCAGTGAAAAGGCATGCTTCGCAAATGCGAAGCATTCTTCGCAAATGCGAAGGTCCCTCAGCCCAGCCTTGTTCGCAAATGCGAACAAATGTTCGCAAATGCGAAAGTCCCTAGAGGCCAGCCTGGTTCGCAAATGCGAACATATGTTCGCAAATGCGAAGCCCCAGATTTGCCTTGGCTTCGCAAATGCGAACAAAAGTTCGCAAATGCGAACTTCCGAGCCTTAGCTTATTTTTCAAACTCCAGAAATTGGTCGGGGTTCGCAATTGCGAACCCATGTTCGCAAATGCGAACACAGAGACCTGTAAAACACGATTTTCAGTTCATTTCTTCACTTTTTACAAAACAAAAACACCCATTTGCGATTTTTCACGGATTCCTTCTTCATCAAAACAATTGTAAGTCACTTTTTACTTAATTCTTTCAATTCCTAACATCATTAAACATGTTTTTCAATAGAAATCAAAGGTTTTCATGGTAGAATTTCTTGTTTTGTTAGAATATAGGGTTTTTCATAAATTGGGAAATTGGACCTTGAATTGAGGTCTGATTTTGAAACAAATCATATACATGAACTCATGGGGGAATGGGTAACCGGATTTTGGTCCTAACCCCGAGTTCCGACCATGTGGGCCCGTGGTCGAAATTCACTATTCCGGGCAGAATGTTGTAAAAGTTGTATTTGGTCTTAGGAATTAGTTTGTTGAGTAGAATTGATGATATAAAATCAATTGTGTATAGATACGATTGGATTGGAGCCAAATTTGAAAGAGAAAAAGACATTGCCACGGATTGAATTGTTCATAAACATTCGAGGTAAGTGTTTGTTCTATCCTAGCTTGAGGGAATAGGATTATGTGTTATGTGTTATGTGATCGAGTGCGGTGTATGGGCTGTGGTGACGAGCATCCATACACCGGCGTCTAGTATGACCGTGAGTCGTTGAAAATGCTTATTTTGAGATATATTCACAGATGAATTGTTGAACCTTTGTCAGGTTGTAGGATTGTTATTGTTCTCCCTTGTCGGGACTTGTTGTGAAGATAATTATTGATTGCCCTTATTGGGACAGTTTATGAATTACTGCTTCTTTCTTTGCCCTTAACTATGATTGTTATTTGGGTGAGGAAGAGTGATAATGCACGAAGGGTGATGCCGTGCCTTGATTTATTATTTATGCACGAAGGTTAATGCCGTGCCATGTTTTATTGATTATGCATGAAGGATCATGCCGTGCCCTATTATTGAACCATGTACGAAGGATTATGCCATACTATGGATGTGAGGATGAGAGTAAAAGCACGAAGGGTGATGCCGTGTACTTTATTTGCTTATTTGGTGAGGATGAGAGTAAAAGCATGATGGGTGATGTCGTGTAATTGTTTGCTATTCCTTGACTTGATATTACATGTGTTTTCATTATACTTTGTTTTCCTTGTGAACTTATTAACTGCTGTTAATTGTTGAATTATTTGAGATATCCCTTATTGTGTTATTACTTGGTTATTTCTTGTTATTCTGTGGTATACATATATGTTGAATTGCACAGGTTTATGTGGGTGTATGGTCCTAGGCTTGTCACTACTTAGCCGGGATAGTGTCACGACCCGGATTTTCCCCCAACATCGGGATCGTGATGGCGCCTACTCGTGGTAGCTACAGGTCCAGGTTACGATCAGGAGCAGCAGCAGTAAATCGATTGCGTGGGAGTTGATCACATTTGAGACCAAGGTAGCTTGCAGACGTCCGCAAGCCCGGCGTCTCTCTCTTTACTTATGTTACTAGCTGTAGTCTCTTTATTCCGAGACAAACAGAATTATGTTATATTTCTTTCAAACTTTTATGTGTAGTATTCAATAGTAGTTCGTGAGTTGGTGACTCCACGTCTTGGGTAGAGGATTTCAGTATGATTTTCATCTTATAATTAGTTATTTCTATTTCGATAAAGTATTCTGCACTTATTTAATTAAAATTGTATTAAAAACAGGATAGTATGAATACAGTGGCTTGCCTAGCTACCACGAGCAGGCACCATCACGATCCCAATGTTGGGGGAAAATCCGGGTCGTGACACCCATTTGGTTCTATTCCCAGCGTGAGTTAGTCCAAGATTTGACTCTTCAAAACCCCGATGAGTACCATACCGTTGGTATAAGAATTGGAGATCGCAACATCCTCCTGATAAATCATCATTTTGCACCTTCCGACTAATGTTTAGCAAATCCAGAAACCCATGCGGAGATACCGGTCTTGGTGAAAGCAGGTATTGTCCTCTTAATTTCTCATATAATCCTACATAGCCTGCAATCTCCTCTAGCGTGGGTGTAAGTTCAAAGTCAGTAAAACGGAACACATTGCGGGTCGGATCCCAAAACGATATCAGTGCCTCGATGATATCTTTCCTTGGCTTGATATTTAGCAGATTGACAAAACGTCCCAAAATTCTTTCCACTATCTTTTTACTACTGTCTTTCAAATCATTCCACCATATGTGGAGCTGTTGAGGGACCTCGCTAAAGACTGAAAATGATTTATTCTGATTTGTGCTCATCCTGCACATTTATTAAGGTGATTAAAGAAAGAAAAACAACTTTGTTTTACTAAAAAAAACTCAGTTTTCAATCACGGCCTTTCAACGTCTCGGGGATAAAGATTTTAAGGTTGTGTGGATTAATCGATCAAAATCTAAAAATTGACCCAAAGGTGGCTGTTTATACAAAATCAGCATTCCGGCGTCCCTTTCGGGAACATTCGGCTGTTTCTGAAAACAACATCACCGACTTATTTACGACGAAAAATTAATTTCGATATTTTTTGGCTATTATTGCAAAAGGGGAGGTTGGACCTGATAAAGGTTGCCTACGTATCTCACATCCAATGAGAATCAAACCCGCGTAGTTCGGTTTAATAAAAATAAATTACAATCTGTAAATAAAAACTATTTTTTTATTTTACTCAAAAACAAGTAAACTATTTTTTTTTATTTTAAGAATAAAACACACAAATTTTTTTTATTCAAAAAAAAAAAAACATTTTTTTTCTTTTCTGTTTTTTTTTTTTTTAAAAAACAAACTATTTTAAAAAAAATTCTCCATATTTAAAAACCGGTCAGCATGCAAGTCTGAAGCAAATAAATGCGTAAAACAAACATGATGCAGCAGGATGGTCTTTTCATTTCAGGTCACCTGTCCAAGACGGACTCAACCCCTGTGTTGAGTCCCCTAAGTCAAATGCAACATGATGCAGATAAACGTTCCTACTAGGGATCCGGCATGAAGCATTGTTAGTCTAGGTTCAAAAACCTGGGTTTATTGTTCTAGACCTGGCTTACCCGAGCGGACAGCTCGAGCCGAGGAGGAGGCAGCAACCCGGGAATACAGAAGCTTCACCGGTTTTGCAACTTATCCAAACCTCGTTCTAAAGTGGGAATTAGACACTATAGAGAAAAGAAGTCACACGAAGTGCACCCTTCTTCATAATTTAGAAGACTCAGAGAGGAGATTGGTTTCGGCACAGTTTATATGTACAATTCATAAAAATATCAAAGCGGTAAAAATAACATTTAGCACATTAAATACAAACATATAATAAAATCAGATGATAATAAGCCAAATATAACAATTATTCAAAGCTCAAATTCTTAAACCCTGAACCAGTGGTTCTGGGTCTTGGTTTTCCCCAGCAGAGTCGCCAGAGCTGTCACACCTCCTTTTGGCGCTACCCGCGAGGGTGCGAGTGTAAAGGGAGTTTTTTCAATTAAAGGACAATCGAAATGGGATTCATTTATTACAGTTCAGAGTCGCCACTTGAGAGATTTATGGTGTCCCAAGTCACCGATTGAATCCCGAATCAAGGAAAAGAATGACTCTGTTTAACAGTCCGCGAACTAGAAATCCGGATAAGGAATTCTGTTAACCCGAGAGAAGGTGTTAGGCATTCCCGAGTTCCGTGGTTCTAGCACGGTCTCTCAACTGTCATATTTGGCTAAATTATCTAATTTACAACATATTAACCTATAGTGCAATTTTAATGGTACTTACCGCTTTTTGTCAATTATTACTACTTAAGAAAACAAACGTTGTTTAAAAACATATTTTCGGATCACGTCACATGAAATGCACCCGGATCCTCGACACATTCTTATTCAACGTTGTTGGATTTGGATTCGAGTTGCATGAAATTGCACACCCGTTTTTAAGAAAGGTAAAAAGATTAAACCTATACCTAAAGTGACTAATATATTATTACTTGCGAAGGACCGTGAAATTGGCTCAACGGCTCGTCCCAAATTCTAAATAATTTTATATAAACGATTAATGAAGGCCCTAAAAAATATGCATTTTGGGCGCTTCTCTGTTTCTAAGGGCATAAATTAAAATTAATTAAAACGAGGGTCATGGAATTGTCATTTATTTTACTTTTTTAAAAAAAAATATTGGTGCGGCATACTTGAACTAAAAAAAAACGTTATTTTAGACTAAAAATACAAATGTTTATAAACTCCTAATACTTTGTAATTATTGTAGAACATATAGCTATACATTTACGACTTATTTTTCTACGACTATATATCTTAAAGATGTAATCAATAAAATTATGCCTATTTGACTTTGATTCTTAAAAATCTTGCTAGCAATTTTATAGATAGTATATACGAGAGTCATACTTCAAATGATTGCCAATTAAATCCTGAATAACATAATAATGGAAAATGAGTCTTTAAACTAGTCATAGAATCATATAAGCTAATATAACAAATGAAACATAGTTCTTTAAACTAATCCTAAAAAAACTTATAAATCATCTTAATAAATAAACACAGAAAACGTATAAGATAACAACCTAACAAACAAAAATGTAATTGAAGAATAAAATGATAAGCATATTTTGGTGACCTAGAATATATATTTATACCAACAGACATACTAATCCTATGAACGATTTTCATGCCTTCACAATAGTTCAAAATTTGAACGTAAACTAATGCATATAAAAATTACTTCAAGGCCTTAAAAAAATTTGATAAGAATGGACACAATCATAGAACCCAAATACTAATGCTTTCCATAATTCAAATACTATAGCATGACCAAGTTACTGTCCAAATGTCAAGCTCACATATTATATTCAATAATGGAATATGACTACTCCCAATTTGTTTTCACATTCAGATAGCGTGGATTCAATTTTAACTTGTAACACTAAATTTGAACAACAAAACAAAATCCAAGTATATCCTAATTTCCATAGTCCAGTCCATTACTACACATAAAAGGCTCTACAGGAATCTCTTATACATAGTTCATGTAACAAAAAAAAGGAAATTTAATCAATAGTTATAACTCTACATCTAGGTACTAAAAGTAAAACTGGAAGTGAAATAACAAAATCATTCATATGCGTTTAGCCTTCATTCAGCCCATTTCAATTTGTTTACAGAGTCAGCTACTGTTTCTTGAATATGAACTAGGAAAGTATCTGGAATATAATGAAAAAGAGGATAAACAAAGATCAGTAGTAGCAGTAAGACCAGCAGCAGCAAATAACAGCAACAACACTCAAATTCCAGCAAAAGATTGAAGAACCAGTGGCCAAGAATAACAGGAAAGTTCCAGGAATGGTTTAGACCCAACAGGAGGTTTGAAACAACCAAACAACAACCTTCAGATAAACCAAACAACAGCAATAGTCCAGACCATAAACAAACCAAATAGAACTTTGAAATATCCTAACTGATCCTTTCTTAAACCTTTCCCAGATGATAGCTAGAAGAAGCCTTCAAAGAAAATCTATTTCTCTTTATGTTAATGTCTGTTTTTTAGTCTCTCCAGTGTATCCCCTATCTATCCTCCCTTCAATTTCAGAATACTCTTTCTTTTATTCAAAGTCTATCTTTTTCTTTCCTTCAAAAATCTGTCCAGAATGCTCTCTTTTTTTCATTCAATCGTCTCCTTTTCTCTAATCCCATGTCTCTCTTTTATATACCTCAAAACACCTTTTGTCCTGATTTTAAGCCTTAATGGGCAATCAATTAACTTATCTTTAAGCCTTAAAATCAGTAAAAGGTATTCCCCACTATTAGTTATCTCTCTACTGTTTAATCCCACTTGTCCTTGTCCTAGTCAATCCTTTAGCATCCCTTAATCTACCCTTATCTTAATAATTTTCCCAAAAATAAACTCTCCGATGTCCTGGAAATACTGAAGATAACCCTTTTAACAGCTATAACCAACCATTCCCACAATTAACTAATAGTAATTCTCCATCAAAAATACCAAACATTTCTACAATTAACTAATTAAGACTCTGCTTTATTTCAATCGTAAACAGACTAGCTTAATTATTCATCAATTCCCAATTGATCGCTGGAAATGAATATATATGGTAGCTATAACCAATTCAAAGCTATTGAATTCAAACCAATTGATCAAACAAGGAGTTGATAATGTGAGGAAAACATGAATATCAACTAGGTGGTCAAGCAACTAACAGGATGAAACGAGATGAACTGATATGCATTGAAGTTGTCACCAGGTTAAGCCCTTAAGTTTAATACAGCATATAAACAGGCTTGTTCTCAATCACAAGATTGAAAACAGAGAGAAACAAAGGTATTGGCATGAACTTATCACCATGTTATTCTAGCCTTTAAACATGAAAAACTAATCGACGACAACTATCCAATCGATTACACAAGCTATAACATATAGCAATTAACCACAATCAAACAGACTAAACAAACTCGCAGGTGATTGAGTGGTTTTGACAAAAACCAAGGAACTTATAAGGAAACTAACTAATCGACTAGACTATTTCAATCGATTATATGGCTTATAACATTTACAACACAGAAACAAATGATTAATTTCACCGAATAAAAGGCCATTGAAGATGGGAACACATAATCAGTTAATATTAATCAGATCGAAGAACGATCTAATCGAAACTTAATTAATCGATTCGACAGTTCATAACATATACTAATTGATCAACGGAAAATCGAACCAAGCAAAATTTCGAAAGAGAAAGAAGAAAAGTAGAAGCATTAAAACTGAAACTTAACAAACAACAAGAAAAACAGACAAACAAAGATGAAAGGATAAGAAATTACCTCTAGATTAACAGTCCCAACTCCTATCCGTTCTAATCGAAACCTTGACTCGATCCTTTGCTTTGTGATTGAAGCCGAAACGACTCTTAATCGAGTGTTCTCGATTAAGAGCACACGATTAAGGCCGGCTACGACCTCAAATTTCTCTTCGAATTAATTTTCCCCTTTTTCTAGTTTTTTTTCTGATTTAAGACTCGATACTTTCTATTTGGGTTCGAGTGGAACCAACGAAGATTGGGGTGCGAGAGAGATCAGGTGAGGTTTGGTTAATGGCGCCGCCGCTGGGATTCGAAGTCGGCGGCTAGGGTTCATCGAATTTGAATCAAATTTTGAAGCTTTTGAGGTTGATTCAACGGAAAAGAAGGGTAGATATGAAATGAGGAGACAAAGGCGAGGTTAGGGTGTAACTTTGGTGGTTGACGGGCAGTGGTTGCCGGCCATGGCTGGAGGGGCTGTTCGGAGAAGACGAAGAGAAAGGATGAGGGGTTGGCGGCTTGGGGTATTTTGTCTGATTAGGGTTTGTGGGAATGAAGGAATGAGAAGGTTAAAAGGGTTTTGGGGGTCTTTGGTTAAAAGAGATATAGTAATAATCAGGGAAGGAGTTTTTCCACTTAAAGGACAGTCGGAACGAGATCAGTTTATTTAATTTAGTTCAGAGTCACCACTTGGAAAAATAATGGTGTCCCAAGTCACCGGTTTAATCCCGAACCGAGGAAATTTATGACTCCGTAATACAGTCTGCGAAACTAGAAACCCGGATAAGGAATTCTGTTAACCCGGGAGAAGGTGTTAGGCACTCCCGGATTCCGTGGTTCTAGCATGGTCGCTCAACTGCGATTTTTGTTTTTATCTGATTTCTTTATATATTTTAATTATGTGCTATTAATGTTCTGCATTTCAATTTTTTAGAAGAATTGCGACGTCACGAAAATACATTTCGAGTCACACCGCAACCGGTACGCCTGTGACTTTAACGTATTTCAGTTTCGTCGGGAGATAGATTTGGGTCACATAAATGCGCACCCATAATTAAGAAAGTATTTTATTAAAGTCGTGCCTAAAGAGTCTATCGGGTTGTTCTTTGGGAAAGACCGTGAAATTCGCTAAACGGTCTCCTTGAGTCTAAGTTTTATAACAATTAAATGAGGGCCCCGCAATTGTGTATTTTTAGTGCGGCGAGGCTCATCTCAGCCTTTTTAAGGCCAATCCTAATATAACTATATTTTTTACTTATTTCATCTATTAGTTTTAAATCGAAATGGGATTTACTCCTCATAATGGACAGTCCGAACGAATGAATTGGACTATCTATTCCATGGTTTGGGCCATTTAGATTAGCATTCAAGGCCCAATTTACAATCTGTCAGTTAAACCACCTTGATACCAAAGCTTTAGGCATAAATCCATGGTAGGAAGATAGCATTAGCATAGCTGAAATCGTTGGCTTTCATTTTTTATATTTCGACTATTGTTCTTACTAGTTTTCTTATGCGGATTTCAGTATTAATGAGACGAGAAGACTGCTAAAAGATTATGTTAATGTATATCATACTAACTATTTTAATTCTTGCTAAAATCATTACAAATCACAATACACATGATTCCTGAATTCAATACTAAGCTCCTGGTGAATATGACTTACTAAGCTCCTGGATTAACAATGAAATTCATACTCCAAGTTACCCAGTTTCAATCCAATAATCCAATTTGCACCTATTTTGAATCCGTTTTTTATTACTATAGAATTACAATGAATCCTTTAGCTAGCAATATAAATTCCAGAAACATGAGAGCTAAGCATATACAAATGTCTTAAAACAATATCAATCAAATCATAACAATCCAATCCAAAACTAGAATTAGTTACAACAAAAATAGAACAGCAAGTAGAAAAACAAAGTCCACGACAATGTTGCACTGGAAATTTCCATTCATTCACTTCATTTATGTTGACTTGAGATTACAAGTGTGTACCTGGAATCAAAGTGCAGAGAAAGATCAGTAGTAGCTCAGGCTAACCAACGGCAACAGTACACAAACACAGCAATAAAACACAATCACAGCAGTAGCAAAACAACCACAGCAGCAGCAATGTACAACAATAGCAGCAGCAATGTACAACAACAGCAGCAGCAAGGTACGACAAACAGCAGCAGCAGTGTACCACAAACAGCAGCAGTATACAACCACAGCAGCAGTAGAACAACAACAAACAGAGATAGATGCAAGCACCAACACAAAATCTGGCCAAAACTCAATGAAACAGTAACAAGCACACTTATGAAATTTTCCTTCCTATCTCTTGTATGTCTCTATTTTTCTCTTCTCTCACAGGCTCTTACAGTGTTTATAAGTGTATATCAAT
This sequence comes from Nicotiana noctiflora, assembly GCA_032618575.1. Classification (NCBI taxonomy): domain Eukaryota; kingdom Viridiplantae; phylum Streptophyta; class Magnoliopsida; order Solanales; family Solanaceae; genus Nicotiana; species Nicotiana noctiflora. Next base: position 53,637 of record JASVEL010001372.1, on the reverse strand, counting down.
ATAAACTCAGTGTATTTTCTCTATTCAACTTGATGCTCTCAATTTTCAGAATGTATTCAAAGCTTAAGGCTTTTTCTTTTTAGACCTCCCTCCGTTAGTCTCCTGTTGTTCTGTCCCTGTTCTCAATTTATAGCCTAGAGATCCAAAGTAACAGCCCTACTTTTTTAGTTTTAGATCTGTCCAGCCTATGTTGTTTTACATTTTCTTCACTTTTCAGTTGTATAAGTATGGCTTTTTAATTAAAGAACTCTGAAAGGAAGAACTTAATGGTATAACCTGCTGTCCAGCAGGTTCCACTAGCCCTTCCATGTGCATTGCACTCTTTGAAATTTGGTTGTTAGTTTCATTTCTGAAACTTATCAGAATTACAACTCTTTTCTCCTTAAAATCCTATTAGAGTTATAGCTATATCTTCCTTAAAATCCTATTGGAAATACAGCTATATCCAAACCAGACTTCCTAGTTTAGAATCAACAATGGTTCAAAACAACAATCCAACAGTTAACTCAATACTCAGAACAAACAACAAACAGAAAAATTTTAATTCAAGCAAAAAAATGAACCACTGCCCGGAATTTCAAACAACAAATTTGCGAATCTAAACGACGACATTCGTTAAGTCGAATCACAACATGTACGATTGATAACAAACCAATCACCAAAAACAGTGAGTTCAAGACTCTCGGCCAAGCATAGCTCAAAATGTAGAATTAGTTATTCGACGAATTTAAACGAATCGAATTCCTATCTTATAACTACGTCATTCATAACAAACAATCAGAAGCAAACAAGTCAACCAAATAAAAGGTCCCAAAAGAAGCAGACATTGAAGATGTCTGAGGAAAAAATCAACAAACAAATGAAACTAACAAAAATAATTAAACTAAATTGACAACTATAAGTAAATAAAAACAGAAAAAGAAAAGAAAAGAAAAGAAATACCTTGAAACCAAAAAGGGAGCTCGGCCGACTTGGGTTTTGGTGTTCGAGGTCGAAAAGACCTTAATTGAAATGTTTTCCAAGTGAAAACATATCAATTAAGGTCTATTAGACCTCAATTCAACGAAATCCGGCAATTTGAACTTCTTTTTTCGGTTTTTAGGGTTCTTGAACATGGGTTTTGGGGTTCGACGGTTTCCGGTTATATTTGAGCCGAACCAAGTTTGGCATTGACATGGGGAAGGTCCGGCGAAGGTGTGGTATAAATTTGGGGTGGTTTGGCATCGGTTATAAAATTCCGGCGAACTTCGATTTGATATTCGAAGAGTTTGTGAATGATTCGAGACAAAAGGTTAAGTTATTCATGTAGAGGGGGTCTTGGGGAATGTGGGGCGTAATTTTGGGGCGGTTTGGACCACCGGAACCGCCGTAAGGCGATTTCCGGTGGGGCGGGATACGGTGGGTGGCGGCAGCGTCTGAAGAGAATGGGAGATGAGGTGTTTGGATTAGGGTTTGGTATATTTAAATTTGAGATTTAATCTTGGCCGTTGGATCACCAAAATCCAACGGCTCATGTTTAAGCTAATCACGGGCGGATCCGGGTATGGGAATCTCCGTCTGGGCTGGGGTTGGGGTAATTTCGTTTGGGCTTGGGGCTGGGGCAATTTCGTTTGGGCTTGGGGCTGGGGAATTTCGTTTTGGCCCAACTCTTTTGCTCTTTCTTTTTTTTCTTTGTTTTTCTTTATTATAACTTGTATTGTATTTTTCCTCCCCCTCTTTTTTTTTTGTATTTTATTTTCTTTGTATATTTTTTATATTTTGTATTTATTCAACTTTGTGATTATTTGGAACTAATTAAAAACTACCTAATTACTTTCTTTTTTGGCAATTTTCAATTTAAAATCTAACTAATTTTTTGATTTTTTCTTTAATTTGTTAGAAAAAAGAATTAATTTCCTAAAGATGCAAATTTTTGTATTTTCATTTATCACACGCAAATAATATGCAAACAACTAACACAAAAATTCACACAAAATTTAAAAAAATAAGGAAAAATCATTTATTTTGAATTTTTTAGGAATAACTCATGTGTAGGGTAAAAATCACGTGCTCACAGCTGCCCCTCTTTGCTCGGGGACACGAAGAGTTTCCGTGCAAAGATAAGTGAGCAATTATGAACGATTTTTACCCGTTCGAGTATTCAATTGTGAAGCATTTTGAAAAGCTTTGACCGCACCCTGCTTCAGAGGTTGCCTACATATCCTGGGCTAAACAGGAATTAGGTCAGTGTAGTTCGGGACGTTTTGGTAGCTGGGACTACCATGACTGCTGTGATCTTGCTGTTACTGCTGTTGCTGCTGTTGCTGCTGTTGCCACTGCTTAACTGATCTCCTTATTACACCGTGCTAAACAAAAATAAGAAGCTAGACTAAGTTACAGTATTGCAAACTCTTATCTATCTTTTTAACTTGATCTTGTCATGTTCCTTGCCATCCTGCTGGCTCTGATGTTTCTTCACATGCTTCTTCTCTTCTGACAATCGTTATTTCGGCTTATCTTGATTGCCGAACTCCGAGCATTGGTCTCTTCTTTGCGATCTTTGAACTATTCTCCTTCGAAGTCTGAACCTATCTTTCTGATCCTTGTTGCCTTCCTCTCGCTTATGAACTTGGATTCATGTTGGGGATTTCCGTGACACTCTACCGCTTTCCTCAGCCAACTTCCAAATAAATCGCCACTCCATTCTTCAGGCGGGCTCCCTGACTTTAACTATAACTTCAAAATAAATCGCCACTCCATTCTTCAGGCGGGCTTCCCGACTTCAACTACAACTTCAAAATAAATCGCCACTCCATTCTTCAGGCGGGCTTCCTGACTTCAACTATAACTTCAAAATAAATCGCCATTCGATTCTTCAGGTGGGCTCCCTGACTTCAACTATAACTTCAAGATTAAATCGCCACTCCATTCTTCAGGCGGGCTTCCTGACTTCAACTATAACTTCGAAATAAATCGCCACTCCATTCTTCAGGTGGGCTCCCTGACTTCAACTTACAACTTCAAAATAAATCGCCACTCTATTCTTCAGGCGGGCTTCCTGACTTCAACTATAACTTCAAAATAAATCGCCACTCCATTCTTCAGGCGGGCTCCCCGACTTCAACTATAACTTCAAAACTAAATCGCCACTCCATTCTTCAGGCGGGCTCCCTGACTTCAACTATAACTTCAAAACTAAATCGCCACTCCATTCTTCAGGCGGGCTTCCTGACTTCAATTACAACTTCAAAACTAAATCGCCACTCCATTCTTCAGGCGGGCTTCCTAACTTCAATTACAACTCACTAACTCCATCCTATCCATATCGCCTTCCTTTGCTTCATGTACCATTTTCTTCTTCTTGCATCGTCTCTTGGGCCACCTTTTCTTCTGAATTACCTTGTTTTGGAATTGCTTTCTTCCTGGATCGTGTTATTTTCCTTTGACTGCTGGGGATATCCTTGGGACCGTTTACTTACCTGCTGGAGATAATGCTACCGGGGAAGTATTCTTTACTTCCTCTTTTTCTACTTCCTTTAACCTTTATTCTATCCCGAGCTTGCTGGGGGTTAAATTTTCATTGACTGAGGATTACCCTGGCAGGGACTCCCTTTTTTTTTTTCCTCTTTCCCAACCTCCTTTGGGACTTGCTCTTTGCTTCCTTGAAAACTTATGGTATATATTGATGTTGGGGAAATCTGGAAGATCAGTGTTTCATTTCTCCAAGAACTGCTGGGGATAATACTAGGCTTAAAGATCACTTCCTCGTGTTGTCTGGCCTCTCTCAAAACTATCCTGCTCGGAACTGGTATTTCCCGAAATCTCGTTATCCTTATCCACTGGGTATTTGCTTTCAAGAAAATTTTTGCAATGGGAGAAAATTTTCTGCCCCAGTTTGATGACCTTCTACGCGGCATGCTTTTCCGCCGACGAACCCTCTTTTCCTGGTTTAGATCAAAGAAAAATTGTTAGTTTCAAAACGCAGTGAGTGGTCGTGCCACTCTTGTTGGGGCAATTTTCGTTTTCTCTTTCAGCTGCTTGGCCTCCCTCGAACTTTTGGAGACGACGTTGACACTTGCTGGGGATGGTGCTCTTTCCACGGATGGTCTCTCATCTCTCCTTTTATTCCAACCTTCGGTTTGGTCCGACCCTTTTAGTCGATGATCTGTTGTGAGAAATCATCTTCCGGATGTGTAATATGTGTCCATCGTACTCCATAATTCCCGTGAACCTTCCAATCAACCTGGTCGTTCCAATCTTAATATCGGAACGACTTTTGCCTTATTGCCTCGTTCCACGCCTATTCATCTTTATTGTACCGCTTTGGGAGACTTGGTAGTAAGCTTTGAAAAGTCAATTTTCGAAAACAAAAGAAGAGAAAAATGATAGATAAAGAATGCCGACCGCGAATGACAAAAGAAAGGGAAAACTCTTCTGAACTCAAAACTGGGAAAACTTATCTGAATATGTAACTGATCCAATGGTTATGCCGCGCCTTTGAGATTAATCTATCCAGTCTATTTATGTCAATCACTTTCTGATGGCCGCGTTTTGCTAGAAGCAAACGAATGTCCCAACCTTGTCTCATACGGACACCTTGTAACTATCTCGCCTTGTCACCTCATAGTGCCCTTCAAAGGGTTTTCACTAATGAGATTCTCTCATTTCTCTCGATCTCACGTCGCCTTAGGGTGCATGTAAAGGTTTTCACCGTAAGACTCTCATTTTATTTCTCTTCGCTTTCTTCGCCTTAAGGTGCCCGCGAGGGTTTTCACCGTTAAGACTCTCTCATTTTGCTTTCTTTCCAGGCTAGGGTATTATCCACGAAACTCCCTCTAGATGGCTATCCATTTTTTAGCTTGCGAATCTTGGACCCAGCCGAGGATCGGAGTGTCCTTCTTGGCTTTCATTTGCGTGGCTTGGCATTTCTCAAATACTGATCGAGAGGTCTTTTTGGTCATTAATGCGGTTTTAGTGTACGAGGCTAGAGAAAAGGGATTTAACCTCAACGGGTAGCTCATTACAACTTTCGAAATCCACACTATCTTCAAACGAAACATGTCTTCTGCCCCAGTTTTGTTGCTTGGGGAATCTTTGATTCTTATTTTATTATGACCGAGCCGTGTGGCGCCTACGTATCCTTCTTGAGGAATCAGGTCGAACGTAGTTCACTTTTTCTTGTATCTTTTCTTTGTTTCTTTTTCTATTTTGTTACACATTTTCCTTGATGATTCCAAAAGAGGGTATATGAAAGAATAATTAAGGCTCAAAAGGGGGAAACAAGGGTTGAAGTGTTTGGGGAGTAGAAAAATTGCCTCTGTCATTTCATTCTCCGAAAAATGCCAACTACAAACAAACGAAACCAAACGTTGACAAATGCATTAAAGAATTACACATAATATCTTTTGACTGCATCAGAATTGATAGCCATATCAGCGCATCTTCCCTCAATATCGGTTAGACATAGCGCGCCCTGCCAATTTGGAGCGAACTTGCCTTTTGCTTCGGCCTGATGTGGTAGAACTCTCTTCAGCACATGCTATCCCACTTCAAATTTCCTGGGACGTACCTTCTTGTTATATGCTCTTGCCATTCTCTTTTGATACAATTGGCCATGACATACTGCTGTCAATCTCTTTTCATCGATCAAACTCAATTGCTCCAATCGGGTTTTGACCCACTCATCGTCGTTAATCTCAGCTTCGGCGACAATTCGGAGGGATGGAATTTCAACTTCTGCTGGTATTACTGCTTCAGTCCCGTACACCAACAAGTAAGGAGTTGCACCTACCGAAGTCCGGACGGTAGTGCGATAACCTAACAGTGCGAATGGTAACTTTTCATGCCATTTCCTAGACCCTTCTACCATCTTCCTCAATATCTTCTTTATATTCTTGTTTGCTGCCTCAACCGCACCATTTGCTTTGGGACGATATGGTGTGGAATTTCGGTGTGTAATCTTGAACTGTTGGCAGACCTCTTTCATCAATCTGCTGTTAAGATTGGCACCGTTATCTGTGATGATTATCTTAGGAATTCCAAACCTACAAATGATGTGGGAATGTACGAAGTCTACCACCGCCTTCTTGGTCACTGATTTGAAGGTTTTGGCCTCCACCCGCTTGGTAAAATAATCAATCGTTACCAGAATGAACCTATGACCATTGGAAGCCGCAGGTTCTATAGGTCCAATAACATCCATACCCCATGCAACAAACGGCCATGGTGTTGACATTGTATGCAATTCAGTCGGTGGAGAATGAATCAAATCTCCGTGTATCTGACACTGATGGCATCTTCGCACGAAACTTATACAATCACGCTCCATAGTGAGCCAGTAATATCCTGCTCGAAGAATCTTCTTTGCCAATACATACTCCGCTCATGTGTGGCCCACAAACTCCGGAGTGTATATCTGTCATCACTGTTGTGGCTTGACTCGCATCTATACATCTCAACAATCCCAAATCTGGGGTTCTTTTGTACAGCACCCCTCCACTAAGGAAAAAACCGTTAGCCAATCGCCGAATAGCTCTCTTTTGATCTCCAGTTGCTTGCTCTGGGTATATTCCTAACCCGAGGTATTCTTTGACGTCATGAAACCATGGCTCGCCATCCATCTCTTCCTCTATCATATTGCAATAAGCATGCTGATTCCAGATCTGAATATGTAATGGATCAACACGAACCTTGTCCGGGTGATGTAGCATTGACGCCAAAGTAGCCAGAGCATCGGCAACCTCATTATGCATCCTTGGGATGTGCCTGAATTCTACCGATCGAAAACGTTTGGTCAGATCATGCAAACATTGACGATACGGGATAAGCTTCAAATCTATGGTTTCCCATTCTCCCTGAATCTGATGTACTAGAAGGTCCGAATCCCCCAAGACCAAGATGTCCTGTACATCCATGTCTACCGCTAATCGCAACCCTAAGATGCATGCCTTGTATTCAACCATATTGTTGGTACAATGAAAACGCAGTTGAGCAATAACAGGATAATGATGTCCCATTTCAGAGATAAGCACAGCCCCTATTCCGACTCCTTTTGCGTTTGCCGCTCCGTCGAAGAAAAGCTTCCACCCTGGATCCTCGGTTAACTCCAACCCATCAATTTGCAGTACTTCTTCGTCTGGAAAATACGTCCTCAAAGGTTCGTATCCGTCATCAACAGGATTCTCAGCTAAGTGATCGGCTAGGGCTTGAGCTTTCATAGTCGTCCTTGTCACATAAATGATGTCAAACTCTGTAAGTAATATTTGCCATTTTGCTAACCTCCCTGTAGGCATAAGTTTCTGGAAAATATACTTCAACGGATCCAAATGCGAAATGAGGTAAGTGGTGTAAGAAGACAAATAATGTTTCAGCTTTTGGGCTACCCAAGTCAAAGCACAGCAGGTCTTTTCCAAATGAGTGTATTTAACCTCGTGGACCGTGAATTTCTTACCGAGATAGTAAATGGCCCGTTCCTTCCTGCCAGTAAGATCATGCTGCCCCAGTACGCAGCCGACCGAATTCTCCAAAACCGTTAGATAAAGAATCAGGGGTCTACCTGGTTCAGGCGGAACCAGTACGGGTGGGTTTGACAGATACCCTTTGATTTGGTCAAACGCTTCCTGACATTCTGTCATCCATTCTATCGCAGCGTCTTTCTTCAACAGACGGAATATGGGCTCACAGGTTGCTGTAAGCTGAGCAATAAACCTACCGATGTAATTTAACCTTCCCAACAAACTCATTACCTCTGTTTTATTCCTTGGCGGGGGTAACTCCTGGATGGACTTGATTTTGGATGGATCCAACTCAATGCCCCGTCGGCTGACGATAAATCCTAGCAACTTTCCTGACGGAACTCCGAATGCGCATTTGGCCGGATTGAGCTTGATATCATATTTACGAAGTCTTTGGAAAAACTTCCTGAGATCGGCAATGTGGTCTTCTTGACGTCTAGATTTTATGATCACATCATCCACGTACACTTCAATTTCTTTGTGTATCATGTCATGGAATACCATAGTCATCGCCCTCATGTATGTTGCCCCTGTGTTCTTCAAACCGAACGGCATCACCCGGTAGCAATAAGTCCCCCACGGTGTGATAAAAGCCATTTTTTCTGCGTCCTCTTCATCCATCAAGATCTGATGATATCCCGCATAGCAGTCCACAAAGGATCCGATTTCACGTCCGGCGCAATTATCAATCAGGATATGGATATTGGGAAGCGGGAAATTATCCTTAGGGCTCGCTTTGTTGAGATTGCGGTAGTCCACGCATACTCTGATCTTTCCGTCTTTCTTTGGCACCGGTACTACGTTAGCCAACCATTCGGGGTATCGAGTGACACGAATGACTTTCGCCTGCAACTGCTTGGTCACTTCCTCCTTGATCTTTACACTCATCTCCGTCTTAAATTTCCGCAATTTTTGTTTGACGGGCGGGCATGCTGGGTCAGTAGGTAATATGTGGACCACTAGGTCAGTGCTGAGTCCTGGCATGTCGTCGTACGACCATGCGGAAATGTCTTTAAACTCCATGAGTGTTTTGATCAACTCTTCTCTCAGGTTGGGTTCGATATGGACGCTTATTCTGGTTTCTTTAACATCGTTCGTATCCCCCAGATTAACAGCCTCAGTATCATTTAAGTTGGGTTTGGGCTTTTCCTCGAAGTGACTTAATTCTTCGCCGATTTCTTCTACGGCTTCATCATCGCCGTATTCCGATTCACTCTCGTCACTTCTTATTTCATGCGTTATTATTTCCAAACCAGATTGACTTTCTAGACTGGGTTGATTAATCTTTAAGCACGCCATATCATTAAGATCAGTTGAAAGAAAGCTGCTCAGAAAAGTAAAAAGAAAGAAAAATAAACAAAATTAGAAACAAAGGGAACAAAATTTCATTAAATGGGAACAGTACAATGAAAAACAAGCTTGCACACTCAAACAAACTAAAACAAATGGATTTTATTCCGGGGACAGCCCCAACACAAATTTTGAAAGAAAACAATCCAAAACAAACTACCAAGACTCCTTCCGGATAGGGAGAGGAGTAGCCTTCCAATTATTCAACTTTGCTTTCGATCCCACAAACTGTATCTCGGCATGGCTAGGTCCTTCGCCATCCTCTACCATGCATACATCAGAGAACATGTCCTCGAACTTTCTCAAGAACTCTTCGTCTGGCCTAACCATAGGACTGGGAACCTTTGTCGTCGGATGTCCTCTTACTCCAGACCTGACAAAAGATCGGGAAAGGCGCGGAACAGGCTCCGGGAGCACCCATGTCTTCTGCTTATTCCTCTTGGCTCGCTGGATGTCCTCTGATGTCGGCTTGAATCCCAAGCCGAAAGTTCCCACATTTTCGACCACAGATACCGGTTGTATGATTCCTTGCAGAGATGCACCTAAACCTTTGCCGGGTACGAAACCGTTTCTCAACATTTCATGAGCCACCATGACGTCTGCAGTAATTATTCTGTCATTGGGAATGCATTCCCCTTCTGGAACTCGGTTGGCGGATACCACATCGCAGATCTGGTATACCCATGGCCCAACATCCTCTTCTGTCTCAACAAAGGGGACGATGGTGCCTGGTTGTAGATCATTCTCTCCATGGACTACGATCTCTTGTTGGTCCCACTCAAACTTGACTAGTTGGTGTAGGCTGGATGGAACTGCTTTTGCGGCATGGATCCACGGTCGCCCTATCAGAAGGTTATATGACACTACCATGTCCAGCACCTGGAATTCCATGGTGAACTCCACTGGTCCGATTGTCAAGATTAACACTATGTCCCCGACCGACGCCTTACCTCTTCCATCAAACCCTCGGACACATATGATGTTCTTGCGTACCCTGCCGATATCCACTTTCAACTTGTTTAGAGTAGAGAGAGGACAAATGTTCGTACTGGACCCATTGTCGACTAGGACTTTGGTAACCACCGACTCCTCACATTTTACCGTAAGATATAAAGCCTTGTTGTGCTCGGTGCCTTCCTCAGGCAACTCATCATCGGTGAAGGTGATCCGGTTCGCTTCGAAGATCCTATTGGTGATCTTTTCCAAATGACTCACAGAGATTTTATCGGGTACATGGGCCTCATTCAAAACTTTCATCAAAGCTTGCCGATGTTCTTCAGAATGTATCAGCAAGGACAGCAATGAGATTTGCGCAGGAGTCTTCTTCAACTGTTCTAGGACAGAATAATCATGCATCTTCATCTTTTTCAGGAATTCCTCTGCCTCTTCGTCAGTTACCGGCTTTTTTAGTGTTGCCGGAGTAGTCTTCCTTAATTCCGCAGGGGCAAAACATCTCCCTGAGCGGGTCAGACCTTGCGCTTCGCAAACTTCCTCTTTAACTTCTTTCCCTTTGTAAGTTGTCGTGATCCGATCATAATTCCATGGAATAGCTTTGCTATCAGCTATTGGCAACTGTATTGCTGGCTTGATGATGAAAGGATCCACTCGAACACCTGCTACAGTCAAGACGGGTTTAGTTGCTGCCCCTGGTACAACTATTTTTACTCCTTCTGGCCTCATAGGCACTTTGTTCACATTTCCCTTTTCTGCTTCCAACCCCCTTTGTACGTCCTTCTTGAAGATGAGTGACTCATCAAGGCTTGGCCCCTTTTTCATTCCTACCCCACTAGACTTGATCATCATTACATTCTGGGAGGTTTTATCATTTCCCTCTTCTACCCATACCAACTCGATCATGTTGGTCTCATGATGAGTTGGAAGTGGATTTTGGTTGATGTTGGGCTCCGCCGGAGTCTGGACCTCAATTCGGCGAGTGTCGATGAGTTCTTGGATGGCTATTTTCAACCGCCAACACTTTTCTGTGTCGTGCCCTGGACATCCTGAGCAGTATGCACAATTTATTGAATGATCCGGATTCTTTGGAAGAGGGTTTGGTAGCTTAGCCTCGACCGGATTTAGCAACCCTACTTGCTTCAATCGGTGGAACAAACTGGTGTAAGTCTCTCCCAAGGGAGTGAAGGTCTTCGTCCTTGGTGCTCTGTCGTTCTTGAAGGCTTGATTCGGACGAAAGCCCGCACTCGTGGGATTTCTATAGGCTCTTGGGGGTGGGTAATTATTCTGTGGATTTGGCGCACGCCATGGTGCCTGGACGGGAGGTGGAGCATATGATTGGGCATGATGGACGGTGAAGTGAGCATCTGGTGTTGGGTAATAGTGTTATGGATGGCTATATGGATTGCGAGAGTAATTTTGTTGGTGGGGTTGTGGCAAATTATACTGGGGTGCGGGGCCTCTGTTCCTGAACCATGCCCCGGAATCAACTGCCGCGACCTCTTCTTTCCTCTTTTTCCCAAGCACCCCTCCGGTGCCACTTTGAATAGCTTGAGTGGTGGCTTTCAACGCTGCATAACTCATGATCTTGTTAGCTTTCAAGCCTTCCTCGATCATAGCCCCCATCTTTATCACCTCGGTGAATGACTTACCCACGGACGTCACCAGATGTCCGAAATAGGTTGGCTCCAGTGTCTGTAGGAAGTAATCCACCATTTCATTCTCTCTCATCGGCGGATCTACCCTCGCTGCCTGTTCCCTCCAGCGGAAACCAAATTCTCTAAAACTTTCGGCGGGTTTCTTCTCTAACTTTAGCAATGATAAGCGATCGGGGATTATTTCAAGATTATACTGGAACTGGTCGATGAATGCTTGAGCCAAGTCATCCCATGTAAACCATCTGCTGGGATCCTGCCTAGTGTACCACTCTAGTGCAGACCCCCCCAAACTCTGACCGAAGTAAGCTATCAGAATCTCATCTCGCCCTCCGGCTCCTCGCATTTTACTACAAAAACCTCGAAGATGGGCTACTGGGTCACCATGCCCTTCGTATAGGTCAAACTTAGGCGTTTTGAACCCGGCTGGCAACTGGACATCTGGGAATGGACACAGATCTTTGTAAGCGACACTGACCTGGTTACCCAAACCATGCATATTCCTGAAGGACTGCTCCAGGCTTTTAACCTTTCGAATAACTTCCTCATGCTCCGAACTTTTGACGTGCTTTTCCGGTTCTGCCGTGTTATCCCAATGAGGGGTGTGTGAATGCAGGTTCAGGAGCCTTAAAGGTAGGCTTAGGAGAATAACAATGATTGTCGTGGATTTGAAAAAGCGGCTCACTGGACGATTTTTGTAAAGGAGCAGGTGGAGGTGCCACAAAACAGGGGTAACCGAGGGAGGAGGATTTTGCCTGGCTGGTGAAACCGGGGAGGTATATGGGTTTTCCCCTTGATAATAAGGATAGATTGGTGCACTGGTCGAGGGGTCAATGGGCGGATGCTCTGGTGCTGGTGGAAAAGTAGGAAGGTTTGGTGATGATTGTCCCCTAGCCCAGGCTAGGTGCATCTCTGTCATTTGCTGTCTCAACCGGTCCACTTCTTCTTTTATGATTTGTATCTCTGTTTTCTCCCCATCGATACTTTTGCCGGAACTAGACATGCTTGCTGGAATTGGACCTTTTGATCTGGTATGGTAAGGGTGATCGGCCAGTATACTCTGTCAAGTCACTGCTAAACTTTTCTGGAATGCAACAAACTTGTTAGCTCACCGAATTTAACAGGCATGTTATCGCACGTTTGGATGCAATGCACCTAATCAATTAACCATTTCTACATGTATTCCTCGCATGCGTCATTCCAGCTTTTCTTTTTCTTATCCTTAAAAACTTTATTGTTATTAACCTTCCCATTTCTTTTTCTCTTTTTAGCGGGGGTCGAATCTTATGTGGATTGCCTACGTATCACGTCCTCGCGTGAATCAGACCGAGCGTAGTTCTAATAACAAGATTGTGGCGAAATTCGGTAATTTTTATATCAAAAACCCTTACAGTTACAAAACATGTCTTACAATAATCAACAAAACAAGAGAAATGCTTGACTCAAAAAAATAAAATAAAATGCCAACCAGCTTGACTCAATATTTCAAAATACATCTTTTAATCAACAGTCTAATGCTCTTAAATTCCTGGGGGCCCGCGAGGCATCGTTCGGCCTTGCCGCGGGCCTTGGTGTGAGGTCCCTATGTAGTCCCCTTAACTCTCTCATGATCTGATGAACATAGTCCATAACTGAAGCAAAAAGGGCGGTGCGGGGCATTTGTTCACAAGCTAAGCACTTCATGGTGACATAATGCCCAATTTCCTCAATTCTGTCCTTGATTCTGTCCCTTTCTCTGAGTAGCTGTTCTATCCGCTGGTTCTTTGCTCCTAATATATGAGCATTGTTGGTGACTCGGTCTAAGAGTCTGTCCACTTGTTCTTGCAGTCGTGCCATCAAATTGTAACAACGGTCGAGGTCTTCCCTGGCATCCCGGGCTTGTTTGAAAACCCGCTCCCTGAGGGTAGCATTCGCTTCCCTTAGATTAGCGATGATCTCAGCATAATCTTTTTCCACTCGTTGTAGATGGAGTGCCTGTTGATGTGCCTCCCTTCTCCAGCTAGTGCGGATCCTCATCGTCTGGGCCTTCGACTCTTCCAATTCTTTTTGGACATCTGCGACTTGATTTTTTAAACCCTTTATCAATTTCTCGTCTGATCGACTCCTCAACTGTCTGTCAGCATCTATCTGCATTTGCCGGATTTGAGATTTCAAGAAGTCATTTTCTTGTGCTAACTTCTTTTTATCTCCTTTGTTGGCGGCAGCTTGCATATCCTTTTTCAAATTGGAGCTCTTGGGTCCGTTGCTCTATCTTGCTAACCTTTGTTCTATAAACTTCTTCCTTGGACAGCCAGTCCCATTGTTCTTGTGACGCTTCAGCAAACTCCCTGAGGTGGGGCCTTTTTGTGGGCCTTTGATGCTCCAGTTCTCTGCTATACCATGCAGGGTATTCTGGCGATACTTCGCCTCGGGCTCGATCTCGTACCCAAGTGTCTATCTTCAATGTTTGACATTCACTCCAAATCTTTCGGACCAACGCTTCAGGGAACTGTCCTCCCGGTCCAATTTCAACCACATGTGGGCTGAGGTCTTCTTCTTTTGGGATTATTTAGCATCGTCCCAACTGTCCCAATACTCGACATGGTGCGTAGGGCTGGATGCTGTTGAGGCCCATTAGTAATAAATATGATTCTGTGGCCGATTCGTCCACGGGTAGCCAGCCAAATGTCCATTCTATCTTGCTAGCTGGAATCAAACGCAAAAGTCGTATCCATCCGCTAATCCCCTCTGGTAAGTCATATCCCTCGACCCTTGTAGGGAATTCTTCTATAAAGATTTTCTCCGATAAACTATACCTCATAAACTGCGGGCGACGACATAAGTGATCGATCATCCACATTTGGAGCAATACATTGCAAGCTTCAAAGAAGACCCCTCCAGCTTTGCAAATAGTCAGTGCACGAGAGATATCTGATATTATTATGGGAGCCAAAGTACTATTGTCTTGTTTGATCAAACTGTTGACGACCCCTGACACCTGTATGTTGATATTCTCGTCCTTTCTGGGAAATATCAATGAACCTAGGAAAGCTATCATGAAGGCGATGCGTCTATTCTCTTCCCATTTTAACTGGTTTTCTCCACTGCAGATTTTGCTTTTGTGTTTGTTAAAACCCTCATAATGACCATATTTGTCATATAGAAATGCTAAAGTGCAGAACCCTTCTGATAAATCTAGGTTGTGTACAGTCCTGCGAATTTTCACGGTATCCAAAAATCTATGTACTGTCACGACCCTTGGTGCAATGAGATATTGTTCCCTCATAGGGACTTTTGGTCTTCCGATATATCCGGCCAATTCTTCCAATGTTGGCGTGAGTTCAAAGTCTGAAAAGTGGAACACATTGTGTGCTGGATCCCAGAATGAGATCGGGGCTCGTATGATGTCTCCTCTCGGGGGAATATTTAGTAGCCCCACTAGATTTCCCAGGTACAGCTTAACTGCGTATTGTCCTTGCTCGCCCAAGTCGTTCCACCACATATGCAAACTTAAGGGGACCTTGTTTATGATAGCTTCGGTTGTATTCTGACTCGTACTCATTCTGCACATTTATTAAGGTAGTTTTTAGACGAAAGAAAATCTTGATTTGTCCCAAACAAAAACTATCTTTTTCTTTTTTTAAAAAAAACAGAGCGGGCCTCAGGAATTGACTGGTCAAAATATTAAGACTGATGAAAAGGTGGTCTTTGAGGTAAAGTTAAACATCCAGGCATTCCGTCATCATTTCTTTTTTCATAAAAAAAAACTTATTTTGAAAATATAAGGAAGTTGGACCTGTTAAAGGCTGCCTACGTATCTCACATCCGGTGAGAATCAAACCAGCGTAGTTCGATCAATGGACGAACTATTTTAAAACAACACTCTCTTGTTCTTTCAAAAATTGAATTCGTAATAATAAAAAAAAATTATTTTTATTATTATTTTTTTTTTCTTTTATTTCTATTTACACCTTCTTTTCTTTTTCTTTTATTATATCCTTCGACGTTTAAAAGTAGGTCAGCATGCGAGTCCAGGACAAATAAATGCAACATGCGAAATGCTCAAACGAGGTCATACTATATTTGGTTACCTGTCCTAGAGGGACCCAACCCCTGTGTTGAGTCCCCTAAGTCAAAACATGATGCAAATAATCGTCCTAATTTAGGCTCAATATCCTGTTTTTTTTTTTTTTTTTGATACTAGATTGTGTACCCGAGCAGACAACTCGTATTGAGGAGGGGGCTACGTACCGGGGACCAGCGGGATCGTCCGGCTTTGTAACTTATCCTGCCTCTTTTCTTATTTTTGGTATTGACACTAACAGTAAGGGGAGTCTCAACCAGTAAGCACATCCCCGGGGGTAAGAAGAGACGGGTTTTCGGCACAGTTTTATATACAGTTCACGCAATATCAAAGCGGTAAACATGTAGCACATTAATCAAAACATATAAGGAAATCAGATATAAGCAAAAACAGCAATTTTAACTGAGCTCGAATTCTTAAACCCCGAACCGAAGTTCGGGTTACTTATCCCCAGCAGAGTCGCCAGAGCTGTCACACCTCCTTTTTACCGCACACACATAAATGTGCCACTGTTTACTACTACACCCCAAGAAGAGATATAGTAATAATCAGGGAAGGAGTTTTTCCACTTAAAGGACAGTCGGAACGGGATCAGTTTATTTAATTATTCAGAGTCGCCACTTGGAAAAATAATGGTGTCCCAAGTCACCGGTTTAATCCCGAACCGAGGACATTTATGACTCTGTAATATAGTCTGCGAAACTAGAAACCTGGATAAGGAATTCCGTTAACCCGGAGAAGGTGTTAGGCACTCCCGGATTCCGTGGTTTTAGCACGGTCGCTCAACTGCAATTTTTGTTCCTTTCTGATTTCTTTATATATTTTATTTGTGTGCTCTTATATTCCGCTTTGATTTTTTAGAAGAATTGCGACGTCACAAAAATACATTTCGAGTCACACCGCAACCGGTACGCCTGTGACTTTAACGTATTTCAGTTTCGTCGGGAGATAGATTTGGGTCACATAAATGCGCACCCGTAATTAAGAAAGTATTTTATTAAAGTCGTGCCTAAAGAGTCTATCGGGTTGTTCTTTGGGAAAGACCGTGAAATTCGCTAAACGGTCTCCCCGAGTCTAAGTTTTATAACAATTAAATGAGGGCCCCTCAATTGTGTATTTTTAGTGCGGCGAGGCTCATCTCACCCTTTTTAAGGCCAATCCTAATATAATTATATTTTTTACTTATTTCATCTATTAGTTTTAAATCGAAATGGGATTTACTCCTCATAATGGACAGTCCGAACAAATGAATTGGACTATCTATTCCATGGTTTGGTCCATTTAGATTAGCATTCAAGACCCAATTTACAATCTGTCAGTTAAACCACCTTGATACCAAAGCTTTAGGCATAAATCCATGGTAGGAAGATAGCATTAGCATAGCTGAAATCGTTGGCTTTCATTTTTTATATTTCGACTATTGTTCTTACTAGTTTTCTTATGCGGAATTCAGTATTAATGAGACGAGAAGACTGCTAAAAGATTATGTTAATGTATATCATACTAACTATTTTAATTCTTGCTAAAATTATTACAAATCACAATACACATGATTCCTGAATTCAATACTAAGCTCCTGGTGAATATGACTTACTAAGCTCCTGGATTAACAATGAAATTCATACTCCAAGTTACCCTGTTTCAATCCAATAATCCAATTTGCACCTATTTTGAATCCGTTTTTTATTACTACAGAATTACAATGAATCCTTTAGCTAGCAATATAAATTCCAGAAACATGAGAGCTAAGCATATACAAATGTCTTAAAACAATATCAATCAAATCATAACAATCCAATCCAAAACTAGAATTAGTTACAACAAAAATAGAACAGCAAGTAGAAAAACAAAGTTCACGACAATGTTGCACTGGAAATTTCCATTCATTCACTTCATTTATGTTGACTTGAGATTACAAGTGTGTACCTGGAATCAAAGTGCAGAGAAAGATCAGTAGTAGCTCAGGCTAACCAACGGCAACAGTACACAACCACAGCAATAAAACACAACCACAGCAGTAGCAAAACAACCACAGCAGCAGCAATGTACAACAATAGCAGCAGCAATGTACAACAACAACAGCAGCAAGGTACGACAAACAGCAGCAGCAGTGTACCACAAACAGCAGCAGTATACAACCACAGCAGCAATAGAACAACAACAAACAGAGATAGATGCAAGCACCAACACAAAATCTGGCCAAAACTCAATGAAACAGTAACAAGCACACTTAGGAAATTTTCCTTCCTATCTCTTGTATGTCTCTATTTTTCTCTTCTCTCACAGGCTCTTACAGTGTTTATGAGTGTATATCAATATATACTCAGTGTATTTTCTCTATTCAACTTGATGCTCTCAATTTTCAGAATGTATTCAAAGCTTAAGGCTTTTTCTTTTTAGACCTCCCTCCGTTAGTCTCCTGTTGTTCTGTCCCTATTCTCAATTTATAGCCTAGAGATCCAAAGTAACAGCCCTACTTTTTTAGTTTTAGATCTGTCCAGCCTATGTTGTTTTACCTTTTCTTCACTTTTCAGTTGTATAAGTATGGCTTTTTAATTAAATAACTCTGAAAGGCAGAACTTAATGGTATAACCAGCTGTCCAGCATGTTCCACTAGCCCTTCCATGTGCATTGCACTCTTTGAAATTTGGTTGTTAGTTTCATTTCTGAAACTTATCAGAATTACAACTCTTTTCTCCTTAAAATCCTATTAGAGTTATAGCTATATCTTCCTTAAAATCCTATTGGAAATACAGCTATATCCAAACCAGACTTCCTAATTTAGAATCAACAATGGTTCAAAACAACAATCCAACAGTTAACTTAATACTCAGAACAAACAACAAACAGAAAAATTTTAATTCAAGCAAAAAAATGAACCACTGCCCGGAATTTTAAACAACAAATTCGCGAATCTAAACGACGACATTCGTTAAGTCGAATCACAACATGTACGATTGATAACAAACCAATCGCCAAAAACAGTGAGTTCAAGACTCTCGGCCAAGCATAGCTCAAAATGTAGAATTAGTTATTCGACGAATTTAAACGAATCGAATTCCTATCTTATAACTACGTCATTCATAACAAACAATTAGAAGCAAACAAGTCGACCAAATAAAAGGTCCCAAAAGAAGAAGACATTGAAGATGTCCGAGGAAAAAATCAACAAACAAATGAAACTAACAAAAATAATTAAACTAAATTGACAACTATAAGTAAATAAAAACAGAAAAAGAAAAGAAAAGAAAAGAAATACCTTGAAACCAAAAATGGAGCTCGGCCGACTTGGGTTTTGGTGTTCGAGGTCGAAAGGACCTTAATTGAAATGTTTTCCAAGTGAAAACATATCAATTAAGGTCTATTAGACCTCAATTCAACGAAATCCGGCAATTTAAACTTCTTTTTTCGGTTTTTAGGGTTCTTGAACATGGGTTTTGGGGTTCGACGGTTTCCGGTTATATTTGAGCCGAACCAAGTTTGGCATTGACATGGGGAAGGTCCGGCGAAGGTGTGGTATAAGTTTGGGGTGGTTTGGCGTCGGTTTTAAAATTCCGGCGAACTTCGATTTGATATTCGAAGAGTTTGTGAATGATTCGAGACAAAAGGTTAAGGTATTCATGTAGAGGGGGTCTTGGGGAACTTGGGGTGTAATTTGGGGCGGTTTGGACCACCGGAACCGCCGTGAGGCGATTTCCGGTGGGGCGGGATACGGTGGGTGGCGGCGGCGTCTAAAGAGAATGGGAGATGAGGTGTTTGGATTAGGGTTTGGGGGGTTTTGGTATATTTAAATTTGAGATTTAATCTTGGCCGTTGGATCACCAAAATCCAACGGCTCATGTTTAAGCTAATCACGGGCGGATCCGGGTATGGGAATCTCCGTCTGGGCTGGGGTTGGGGTAATTTCGTTTGGGCTTGGGGCTGGGGCAATTTCGTTTGGGCTTGGGGCTGGGGAATTTCGTTTTGGCCCAACTCTTTTGCTCTTTCTTTTTTTTTTCTTTGTTTTTCTTTATTATAACTTGTATTGTATTTTTCCTCCCCCTCTTTTTTTTTTGTATTTTATTTTCTTTGTATATTTTTTATATTTTGTATTTATTCAACTTTGTGATTATTTGGAACTAATTAAAAACTACCTAATTACTTTCTTTTTTGGCAATTTTCAATTTAAAATCTAACTAATTTTTTGATTTTTTCTTTAATTTGTTAGAAAAAAGAATTAATTTCCTAAAGATGCAAATTTTTGTATTTTCATTTATCACACGCAAATAATATGCAAACTACTAACACAAAAATTCACACAAAATTTAAAAAAATAAGGAAAAATCATTTATTTTGAATTTTATAGGAATAACTCATGTGTAGGGTAAAAATCACGTGCTCACATTTGGTATAGTAAAATGTATTGAATAATCTGGATCGTTGGATTATTACATCCAACGGTTCATATTAGAAAAATGGTGGGCCGGTTCGGGTAGACCGGGTAATGGGAACGGGTTTGGTCCAATTTAATTGGGTTTTGGGGTGTGTTTTGGATGAAAATGTTTTGGGCTTGAATTGTTGGTTTTTTTTTTCTTTTCGGCCCAGTTCGATTTTCCTCTTCATTTCTAATTCTTTTCTCCTCTCTTTTTGTTTAGTTTAATTCCTAATTTATTAAAAACCAAAATCCTAAATTATATTACAAAAATCCACATTAATCTATAAGAATACTAATTAAATTCTAATAACAGTTCACACATTAAACATCAATTAAACTTATAAATTACACACTTTGACTAAAAATATTAAAATGCAAAACACACCCTTTGGTTTAAAAAAATAATTATGAAATAAATCACTTAACTAAAATCTAAATTCAGATGCAACATATATATTTTTGTATTTTTTTATTAATTTAAATAAATAAACATGGACACACAAATGCAAACAATGAGAGAAAAATATCATAAAATCCACAAATATTGCAAACAACACAAAATTATTTTATTTTGAACTTTGGGGAGCTATTCTCATATAGGGCAAAAATCACGTGCTCACACCCATAGTACGGAGAATACGGTAACACTCATTAAGGAACCTTAATGCATCGTCTGATGCTAATCCACTGAACACCGGAGGACCATACTTTTTGAACCTCTATTCCTTCTCGGAAACCCGTACCATGCCCTTGGGCTGAACTGGTGCCGCAGGCAGTGCATGAATAATCTCGGGAACCTGCTCCACGTGTGTGCACTACTCAGGAGTGCGGGCGGCGGGAGTCTATGCTCCTCCCCCGGCCTGGGGTATGGCTGCAGCAAGGGGAAGCAATCCAGCCTGAGCCAAAGTGGTGTACATACTCATGAACTGCGCCAAAGTCTCTTGAATGACTGAAGTAGCAGTAGCTATAGGTATGTCAGATGCTTGGACTCTGACTGGATCTGCTAGTGGTGCATCAAGTTGTCACGACCATCTGTGCCTAATACTGCACTGTTTCCACCACCTCATCAGCAGAGAGGGTGAACTAGGGTCGTGACAAGTTGGTATCAAAGCTCTAGGTTCATAGCTATAGATATCAAGTGTCCTCACTATCTGTGAGAGAGTAGAAGATATGGGCTTATGGTTGTGGATGTCAATAATCTCGCACGACATGGATATCAAATGAAGTGAAATTTTCCTAACAGTTACATAGCCTCTCGCAGATAAGTACAGACGTCTCCGTACCTATCCACGAGACTCTAATAAATCGGCTTATGATATGTGACTCCTATGAACCTAGAGCTTTGATACCAACTTGTCACGACCCTAGTTCACCCTCTCTGCTGATGAGGTGGTGGAAACAGTGCAGTATGGGTCCTCCGAGACCCATGAAAACCTAAGTCACCATGCAAAGCCTGAAGCGCGAAGTGAACTGGCTGACCCGCAAAACGTGGGAAGATGTAACGACCCGACCGGTCATTTTAGAAAATTACGCCCCAATCCCTAATTTAACTGTTCCCCTAAGTTCATTTCTACTATTGTGGTTTGCCGGGAGAGTCGGTTCTGAAAATTTGAGCATTTTGGGACACTTAGTCCCTAAATAAGAGCTTTGAAGCTAGAAAATGGCCCGTAGCCAGAACAGTGTTAAGACGATCTCGGAAAGGAAATCCGATGGTTTCATTAGCTCCGTTAGGTGATTTCGGGGTTGGGAGCGCGTTTGGAATGTATTTTGGAAGCCCGTAGCTCAATTAGGCTTGAAATGCCGAAGGTTGAAATTTTGGCGAATCCGAACGATAGGTGAGATTTTGATCCGGGGGTCGGAATGGAATTCCGACAATTTCGTAGCTTCGTTATGTGATTTTGGATATGTCCGCAAATTTTCAGGTCATTCGGACGTCGTTTGGTCGGGTTTTAGATCGAATGTGCAATTCGGAAAGTTTTAAGAAATTTAGGCTTGAATTCGATGTGAATTATGGGTTTTGATGTTATTAGACGTGTTTTGAGGATTTGAGCAAGTTCGAATAAGGTATTAAGATGTGTTGGTATGTTTGGATGAGGTCCCGGGGGCCTCGGAGTGTTTTCGGATGGTTAAACGGGAGAAATTGTGGAAAACTTTGCAGGTTGGAATCCTGTTTCTGTTGTTTCCGCTCCTGCGGAATTTTGGACGCAGGAGCGTGTCCGCAGGAAGCGGACGAGGTGCGCAGGAGCGGCTGGTTACGCAGAAGCGGAAGTCATTCCGCTGAAGCGGCATCGCTGGTGCGAGCCAGTAACCGCAGAAGCGGAGGGGAGAAAAGGGGGCATGTTCCGCAGAAGCGAACATTTGACCGCTTGGGCGAGACCGCAGAAGCGGACAATGGTTCGCAGAGGCGGATGTTTCCGCAGAAGCGGAAGCGTCTTCGCAGAAGCGGGCCCGCTTAAGCGGCCCTTCGATCGCAGAAGCGGAAATGGCCGGCTAGGCCTGGAACCGCTGAAGCGACCCTTTGGTCGCGGATACGGGTGCATAGGAGCGAAAAATATTCCGCAGAAGCGAAAATCGCTGTAAGTAAGTGTATCGGAAGTTAGAAAAATTTCAGAACATTTCACACATTTTGGGTCTCGGCTTTAGAGGCGATTTGGGCGATTTTGAAGAGAAATTCAAGGGAAATCATCAGGTAATCAACTATGGACTTAATCTATGATTAGTATTGGTAATATTATGCAATTATATCATGAAAATGGAGGAATTTGGGGTAATTTATGGAGGATTTAGCCCTAGGCTTGAACTCTAGGAAATCAAGGTTTTGAATGGACAAATGGAGTCCGAATTTGGTAAAATTTATATGCTTAGACTCGTATTGAGACAAGGGTCCCGAATATACAACTTTCGTGATTTTTCGATAAGCGTACCGAAAGTCGGGTTTTGGCAACTTGTGGATTTTGGTGAATTTTGAGTTATTTTGATTGGGTAATGCCCAATTGGCCTATTTTGATGTGATTCTATTGATTTTTATCGGATACTACACTTGTGGAGGCCGACATTCGCGGCAAGAGGGTTATTTCTTAGCGGTTTTGTACCGGAATTGAGGTAAGTGGCTTGTCTAACCTCGTGTGGGGGAACTTTCACCCCTAGGATATTATGTGATAGTTTAAATGCCTTGTACGCGAGGTGACGGGCGTGTACATGCGCTGGTTGTTGTAACACATACCTTACTTGAATTGTCCGATTAGTGATATTCCTGCTCTTAGCTGATAAAAGCGTTACCATTACCCGGTATTAGTTAGAAAAGCATGATTAGCTAGGATTCAATATGTTTAATTGCCTAGTTGATTTACTTGAACTTCTTAATAAATTGTTGGCACTAGTTCCGGTGAAGTTGCAATTTAACATATTATATTCTCTCTGTGTGTTTTCTTTATTTGATGTGTTGGTGGACTGCGGGTTCAATTCCCGGAGATCCCAGGGCTGTGGGTTCGATTCCCAGAGACCCGGAGTGATATTGTTTGTGGACTGCGGGTTCGATTCCCGGAGATCCTGCGCTATTGATATATTATTGAGATGTGGACTGCGGGTTCGATTCCCGGAGATCCTGAGTTATTGAGATATTATTGAGACATGGGCTGCGGGTTCGATTCCCGGAGACCCAGAGGCACTGAGAATGGGACTGTGGGTTCAATTCCCACAGATCCTGGATTTGTTTATTTGAGTTGGTTATTTGTTGTTAGCTTAATCGTAGACGGTTGCAGTAATTTTCATAATGTTGTTATTTCGGAAATTATTATCATTTAAACTGTTTATTTTGTTTTCATCATTATATTATTGTTTCTCAGTAGGGCCCTGACCTACCTCGTCACTACTCCATCGAGGTTAGGCTTGGCACTTACCGAGTACCGCCGTGGTGTACTCATGCTACTCTTCTGCACACTTTTGTTGTGCAGATCCAGGTACATCAGAGCAGGCTCGTACTAGGTGATTCCGCAGCTTTCTGGGAGACTTCGAGGTATGATCTGCTACGTCCGCGGATCCGGAGGCTTCCCTTCTATTCTAGTATTACTAGTTGACATTTTTCTTCATTTCGTTGTTAGATACTCTTTACACATAGAGCCACGGTTGTATTTCTCTTTTAGTCTGTGTTACCGTGGGGTTCCGGATCTTGGTAGTGTTTATTTATTGTGCGACGGATGTATGTGCCAAGTGGCACGGATTACATATCTTTTATGTTATTTTTCGCTGTTTTTTATTTGAGAAATTATAATTTATAGATTCCGCAACGTGTTAGGCTTACCTAGTCGTGGGGACTGGGTGCCATCACGACATGTTCACAATTGGTGAACTAGGGTCGTGACAAGTTGGTATCGGAGCTCTAGGTTCATAGGAGTCACGGGACACAGACCGGTTACTTAGAGTCTCGCTGATCGATACGGAGACGTCTGTATTTATCTACGAGGGGCTATGTAACCGTTTAGGAAACTCTTCATTTCTTTTGGATTCCTTGTCGTGCGACATTTTTGGCATCAAAATCTAAACTACTGCTTTCTATTCTCTCACAGATGGTGAGGACACGAGCTAACCGCGATGATCGGGTACCCGCGCCCCCTGTTGCTGCCGTCAGAGGCCGGGGCCGAGGTAGAGGACGAGGACGCGCCCGAGGTGCAGCCACAGCACCATCGCGCGCTGCCGCTGAGGTGCCACCGGTAGACCAAGTTGGAGCGCAAGCACCTGGTACACCGACTACAGCTGCTACCACTCCAGCACTACAGGAGACCCTGGCTCAGTTCATGAGCATGTATACCACTTTAGCCCAGGCAGGACTGCTTCCTCTTGTTACAGCTACATCTCAGGCCGGGGGAGGGGCCCAGACTCCCGTAGCCGTTACACCGGAGCAGCGAGTGCCAGTGGGACAGGTTCCAGAGATTTTTGTTATGCCTCCTGCCGCCCCAGCACAACCCGGAGGTTGGCCAGCTGCCTCCGAGGACGAGCGGCGTAGATTGGAGAGGTTCAAGAAATATGATCCTCTAGTGTTCAGTGGTCTGGTTTCAGATGATGCATTGGGTTTTCTAGAGGAGTGTCATCGTATTCTTCGTACTATGGGGATTGTGGAGACCAGTGGGGTTTCCTTCACAGCTTTTCAGTTTCGCGGGGCCGCTTATGATTGGTGGCGCACGTATGAGTTGGATAGTCCAGAGGAGTCTGCTTCATTGACTTGGACGCAGTTTTCAGATCTGTTTTTGAGGGAGTTTGTTCCACAGAGCCTTAGGGATTCTTGGCACTCGGAGTTTGAGCGGTTGCGACAGGGCTCCATGTCAGTATCGGAGTATGCCATCAGTTTCACCCGTCTGGCCAGGCATGCACCGGCCTTGGTAGCCACGGTTCGGGAGAGAGTGCGGAGATTTATTGAGGGCCTGATTCCGCCTATCCGATCCAGCATGGCCAGAGAGTTGGAGACAGATATATCTTATCAGCAGGCAGTTAGCATTGCCAGGAGGATCGAGAGTATGCTCCCTAGAGAGCGGGGAGATAGAGAGGCCAAGAGGTCTCGTGAGTCGGGCCATTTCTCTGGTGCCCGCACTTCAGCAGCCGGTCGTTTTGGCAGGGGTTATTCCGGTCGACCAGTTCACTCGGCATTGCCCGCAGCCGGTAGTACTCCAGGTCTTCCAGCACCTCAGGAGCCTTATTATGCTCCCCCAGTTTCCAGTGCACCTCCTGCGCGGGGTCCTTCCAGGGGTCAGACTAGTGGGGGTGAGGCCGGTCAGTCACAGCCACCGCGTCCTCTCAGAGCTTGTTTTGAGTGAGGGGATACTCGCCACCTGGTTAGGGAGTGCCCCAGGCGTAGGAGGGGAGCACCTCACCAGTCTTCGCAGCATCAGCGTGGCTCTCAGGGTCAGCAGGCTATCATTCCAGCTCCAGCTGCTATTCCACCTGCCCAGCCAGCCAGGGGCGGGGGTCAGGGTTCCAGAGGCCGCCCTCGAGAGAGGGGACATGCCAGATTCTATGCTATTCCCGATCGCGCTGCGGCTGTTGCATCTGACTCTGTTATCACAGGTATTATTATGGTTAGTCACAGGGAGGCATCGGTTCTATTCGACCCTGGTTCCACTTTTTCATATGTGTCTTCTTACTTTGCTCCTCACATGGGTGTGCCTCGGGATTCTTTGAGTTCCCCCATTTATGTTTCCACTCCGGTGGGTGATTCTTTGGTTGTGGACCGCGTATATCGGTCGTGTTTGATTACTATTTGTGATTTTGAGACCAGAGCGGATCTATTGCTGCTTGGGATGGTCGATTTTGATATTATTCTGGGCATGGACTGGTCGTCGCCCCATTATGCTATTCTTGATTGTCACGCCAAGACCGTGACGCTGGCTATGCCAGGCATTCCACGTATTGAGTGGAGTGGTACTCTAGATCACACCCCTAGCCGTGTTATTTCTTTTCTCAGAGCTCGGCGTATGGTTGAGAAGGGGTGTGCTGCTTATCTAGCCTATGTGCGGGACGTCAGTGTTGACACTCCCTCTATTGATTCTGTTCATGTGGTACGTGACTTTGCTGATGTATTTCCAGCTGATCTTCCGGGCATGCCGCCTGACAGAGACATTGACTTTGCTATTGACTTGTTGCCGGGCACTCAGCCCATTTCTATTCCACCGTACCGTATGGCTCCTCCTGAATTAAAGGAGTTGAAGGATCGGTTACAGGAGTTATTGGGCAAGGGTTTTATTCGACCCAGTGTTTCGCCGTGGGGTGCTCCTGTATTGTTTGTGAAGAAAAAGGACGGTTCTATGCGTATATGTATTGACTATCGTCAGCTGAATAAGGTTATAGTGAAGAACCGGTACCCTTTGCCCCGTATTGATGATTTATTTGACCGGTTACAGGGCGCACATGTGTTTTCTAAGATCGATTTGCGCTCTGGGTATCACCAGCTGAAGATTCGGGAGCCAGATATCCCGAAGACTGCCTTCAGGACCCGGTATGGTCACTATGAGTTCCTCGTGATGTCTTTTGGGTTGACTAATGCCCCGGCAGCATTTATGCATTTGATGCACAGTGTGTTCAGGCCTTATCTGGACTCGTTCGTGATTGTCTTCATTGATGATATTCTAGTATATTCTCGGAGTCGGGAAGAGCACGAGCAGCATTTGAGGATAGTGCTTCAGATCCTGAGGGAGAAGCAGCTTTATGCCAAGTTCTCTAAATGTGAATTCTGGTTGAGTTCAGTGGCATTTTTGGGCCACGTGGTGTCGAGTGATGGTATTCGAGTAGATCCGAGGAAGGTGGAGGCCGTGCAGAGTTGGCCCAGACCCTCCTCCGCTACTGAGATTCGTAGTTTCCTTGGTTTGGCGGGCTACTACCGTCATTTCGTAGAGGGGTTCTCTTCGATTGCAGCACCTATGACTAGATTGACCCAAAAGGGTGCCCCTTTTCAGTGGACAGACGAGTGTGAGGCGAGCTTTCAGAAGCTCAAGACAGCTTTGACTTCGGCCCCTATATTGATGTTGCCTACAGGTTCGGGGTCCTATACCGTATATTGTGATGCCTCACGAGTTGGACTCGGTGCGGTATTGATGCAGGACGGTAGGGTGATTGCCTACGCGTCGAGACAGCTGAAGGTGCATGAGAAGAATTACCCTGTTCATGATTTGGAGCTAGCTGCCATTGTTCACGCCTTGAAAATTTGGCGTCATTATTTATATGGGGTTCCTTGTGAGATCTACACCGATCACCGGAGCTTGCAGCACTTGCTTAAGCAGAAGGACCTGAATATGCGTTAGAGGAGATGGTTGGAGCTACTGAAGGAATATGATATTACTATTCTCTATCATCCGGGCAAGGCTAATGTGGTTGCCGATGCCTTGAGTCGTCGGGCAGAGAGTTTGGGGAGTTTGGCGTATCTACCAGCTTCGGAGAGGCTTATGGCGATGGATGTTCAGGCTTTAGCCAGACAATTTGTTAGATTGGATCTTTCGGAGCCCGGCCGGATTCGGCATGTGTGGTTTCTCGGTCTTCTCTATTTGACCGCATCGGGGAGCGTCGGTTCGACGACCCTCATTTGCTTGTCCTTCGGGATAGAGTTCGGCGTGGTGATGCTCGAGATGTTACCATCGGGGATGATGGAGATATGAGGATGCAGGGGCGTATCTGTGTGCCCAATGTAGATGATCTTCGAGAGCTGATTCTAGGAGAGGCCCATAGTTCGCGGTATTCCATCCATCCGGGTGCCGCGAAGATGTATCAGGACTTGAAACAGCATTACTGGTGGAGGCGGATGAAGAGGGATATAGTTGATTATGTTTCTAGATGCCTCGACTGCCAGCAGGTGAAGTATGAGCATCAGCGCCCGGGTGGATTGATGCAGCGGATTGAGATTCCAGAGTGGAAATGGGAGCGCATCACCATGGACTTCGTATCTGGGCTTCCACGGACTACTAGGAAGTTTGATTCTATTTGGGTTATTGTGGATCGGCTGACCAAGTCCGCCCATTTTATACCGGTGAGCACTACTTATTCATCGGAGCGGCTGGCGGAGATCTATATCAAGGAGATAGTTCGGCTGCATGGTATTCCAATTTCCATCATTTCAGATAGAGGCACTCAGTTCACTTCACGGTTCTGGAGAGCTGTACAGCAGGAGTTAGGTACTCGGGTGGAGCTGAGCACAGCATTTCACCCCCGGACTGATGGGCAGTCCGAGCGCACTATTCAGATTTTGGAGGATATGCTCCGTGCGTGCGTGATTGAGTTTGGAGGTTCATGGGATCACTTCTTGCCACCGGCGGAGTTTGCTTATAACAACAGCTACCAGTCCAGTATTCAGATGGCACCGTACGAGGCCCTATATGGTAGGAGGTGCAGGTCTCCCGTGGGTTGGTTTGAGCCGGGCGAGGCCAGGTTGCTAGGTACTGATATGGTTCAGGATGCTATGGACAAGGTCAAGGTAATTCAGGACAGACTTCGTGCAGCCCAGTCTAGAGAGAAGAGTTATGCGGACAAGAAGGTTCGCGATGTGGCGTTTATGGTTGGTGAGCGGGTTCTGCTTCGAGTCTCGCCCATGAAGGGCGTTATGAGGTTTGGAAAGAAAGGGAAGCCGAGTCCTAGATTTATTGGCCCTTTTGAGATTTTGAGGCGTGTTGGGGAGGTTGCTTATGAGTTGGCCTTACCTCCCAGCCTAGCCGGAGTTCACCCGTATTTCATGTCTCCATGCTCCGGAGATACCATGGTGACCCGTCGCATGTGTTGGATTTCACTTCTGTTCAGCTAGACAAAGATCTGTCTTATGTTGAGGAGCCAGTAGCCATTCTAGACAGGCAAGTCAGAAAGCTAAGGTCAAAGAACATCGCTTCGGTAAAGGTTCAGTGGCGGGGCCGGCCGGTCGAGGAGGCGACTTGGGAGACCGAGCAGGATATGCGCAGCCAGTACCCTCATCTTTTCACTACTCCAGGGTATGTTTTCTATGCTCGTTCGAGGATGAACGAATCTTTAAGTGTGGGAAGATGTAACGACCCGACCGGTCGTTTTAGAAAATTACGCCCCAATCCCTAATTTAACTGTTCCCCTAAGTTCATTTCTACTATTGTGGTTTGCCGGGAGAGTCGGTTCTGAAAATTTGAGCATTTTGGGACACTTAGTCCCTAAATAAGAGCTTTGAAGCTAGAAAATGGCCCGTAGCCGGAACAGTGTTAAGACGATCTCGGAATGGAAATCCGATGGTTTCATTAGCTCCGTTAGGTGATTTCGGGGTTGGGAGCGCGTTTGGAATGTATTTTGGAAGCCCGTAGCTCAATTAGGCTTGAAATGCCGAAGGTTGAAAGTTTGGCGAATCCGAAAGATAGGTGAGATTTTGATCCGGGGGTCGGAATGTAATTCCGACAATTTCTGTAGCTTCGTTATGTGATTTTGGATATGTCCGCAAATTTTTAGGTCATTCGGACGTCGTTTGGTCGGGTTTTAGATCGAATGTGCAATTCGGAAAGTTTTAAGAAATTTTGGCTTGAATTCGATGTGAATTATGGGTTTTGATGTTATTAGACGTGTTTTGAGGATTTGAGCAAGTTCGAATAAGGTATTAAGATGTGTTGGTATGTTTGGATGAGGTCCCGGGGGCCTCGGAGTGTTTTCGGATGGTTAAACGGGAGAAATTGTGGAAAAATTTGCAGGTTGGAATCCTGCTTCTGTTGTTTCCGCTCCTGCGGAATTTTGGACGCAGGAGCGTGTCCGCAGAAGCGGACGAGATGCGCAGGAGCGGCTGGTTACGCAGAAGCGGAAGTCATTCCGCTGAAGCGGCATCGCTGGTGCGAGCCAGTGACCGCAGAAGCGGAGGGGAGAAAAGGGGGCATGTTCCGCAGAAGCGAACATTTGACCGCTTGGGCGAGACCGCAGAAGCGGACAATGGTTCGCAGAGGCGGATGTTTCCGCAGAAGCGGAAGCTTCTTCGCAGAAGCGGGCCCGCTTAAGCGGCCCTTTGATCGCAGAAGCGGAAATGGCCGGCTAGGCCTGGAACCGCTGAAGCGACCCTTTGGTCGCGGATACGGGTGCATAGGAGCGAAAAATATTCCGCAGAAGCGAAAATCGCTGTAAGTAAGGGTATCAGAAGTTAGAAAAATTTCAGAACATTTCACACATTTTGGGTCTCGGCTTTAGAGGCGATTTGGGCGATTTTGAAGAGAAATTCAAGGGAAATCATCAGGTAATCAACTATGGACTTAATCTATGATTAGTATTGGTAATATTATGCAATTATATCATGAAAATGGAGGAATTTGGGGTAATTTATGGAGGATTTAGCCCTAGGCTTGAACTCTAGGAAATCAAGGTTTTGAATGGCCAAATGGAGTCCGAATTTGGTAAAATTTATATGCTTAGACTCGTATTGAGACAAGGGTCCCGAATATACAACTTTCGTGATTTTTCGATAAGCGTACCGAAAGTCGGGTTTTGGCAACTTGTGGATTTTGGTGAATTTTGAGTTATTTCTATTGGGTAATGCCCAATTGGCCTATTTTGATGTGATTCTATTGATTTTTATCAGATACTACACTTGTGGAGGCCGACATTCGCGGCAAGAGGGTTATTTCTTAGCTGTTTTGTACCGGAATTGAGGTAAGTGGCTTGTCTAACCTCGTGTGGGGGAACTTTCACCCCTAGGATATTATGTGATAGTTTAAATGCCTTGTACGCGAGGTGACGGGCGTGTACAGGCGTTGGTTGTTGTAACACATACCTTACTTGAATTGTCCGATTAGTGATATTCCTGCTCTTAGCTGATAAAAGCGTTACCATTACCCGGTATTAGTTAGAAAAGCATGATTAGCTAGGATTCAATATGTTTAATTGCCTAGTTGATTTACTTGAACTTCTTAATAAATTGTTGGCACTAGTTCCGGTGAAGTTGCAATTTAACATATTATATTCTCTCTGTGTGTTTTCTTTATTTGATGTGTTGGTGGACTGCGGGTTCAATTCCCGGAGATCCCAGGGCTGTGGGTTCGATTCCCAGAGACCCGGAGTGATATTGTTTGTGGACTGCGGGTTCGATTCCCGGAGATCCTGACTTATTGGTAGGGACTGCGGGTTCGATTCCCGGAGATCCTGAGTTATTGAGATATTATTGAGACATGGGCTGCGGGTTCGATTCCCGGAGACCCAGAGGTACTGAGAATGGGACTGTGGGTTCAATTCCCACGGATCCTGGATTTGTTTATTTGAGTTGGTTATTTGTTGTTAGCTTAATCGTAGACAGTTGCAGTAATTATCATAATGTTGTTATTTCGGAAATTATTATCATTTAAACTGTTTATTTTGTTTTCATCATTATATTATTGTTTCTCGGTAGGGCCCTGACCTACCTCGTCACTACTCCATCGAGGTTAGGCTTGGCACTTACTGAGTACCGCCGTGGTGTACTCATGCTACTCTTCTGCACACTTTTGTTGTGCAGATCCAGGTACATCAGAGCAGGCTCGTACTAGGTGATTCTGCAGCTTTCTGGGAGACTTCGAGGTATGATCCGCTACGTCCGCGGATCCGGAGGCTTCCCTTCTATTCTAGTATTACTAGTTGACATTTTTCTTCATTTCGTTGTTAGATACTCTTTACACATAGAGCCACGGTTGTATTTCTCTTTTAGTCTGTGTTACCGTGGGGTTCCGGATCTTGGTAGTGTTTATTTATTGTGCGACGGATGTATGTGCCAAGTGGCACGGATTACATATCTTTTATGTTATTTTCCGCTGTTTCTTATTTGAGAAATTATAATTTATAGATTCCGCAACGTGTTAGGCTTACCTAGTCGTGGGGACTGGGTGCCATCACGACATGTTCACAATTGGTGAACTAGGGTCGTGACACTACCATGACTCACCCTGCCTCCAAAATAAGGATTGGTATATCTCCTCGGTCTATGATGACTCCTCGCCTCCTCAAACTCTCCCTCCTGATCTCGCCTGCTCTCTCTCTCATGACTCTGCCTGCCTCCCCTTTCTCTAGCATGCATACCCTCTATCCTCCTAGAAATGTTCACCACCTGCTGATATGGAATATCCATTTCCAACTCACGGGGCCATGCTGGACCTAATGCTAGGAATAAGCGCCTCGATGAACCGGTGAACCTTCTCGCGAATAGTGGAAACCAAGATTGTGGCATGTCTAGCCAAACTGGTGTAATGTACAACACACTCCGAGACGGTCATAGTACCCAGGCACAAATGCTCAAACTTCGCGCGCCATGCATCCTTGAGGCCCTGAGGGACAAACTCTCTCAGAAACATCTCTGAAAATTGAGTCTAGGTCAGTGAAGATGCCTCATTTGGACTGTCTAACTCATAGGTGCGCCACCAATCATAGGCGGCTCCTCGAAGCTGGAAAGTGGTAAAAGAAACCCCGCTCGCTCCAGAGATACCCATAGTACGGAGAATACAGTAAAACTCATTAAGGAACCCTAATGCATCGTCTGATGCTAATCCACTGAACACCGTAGGACCATTCTTCTTGAACCTCTCTAGTCTTATCTGCTCCTGCTCGGAAACCCTTACCATGCCCTCGGGCTGAACTGGTGCCGCAGGCGGTGCAAGAATAATCTCGGGAACCTGCTCCACGTGCGCGCACTGCTCAAGAACACGGACGACGGAACTCTATGCTCCTCCCCCGGCCTAGGGTGTGGCTGCAGCAAGGGGCAGCAATCCAGCCTGAGCCAAAGTGGTGTACATACTCATGAACTGAGCCAAAGTCTCCTGAAGGACAGAAGTAACAGTAGCTATAGGCATGTCAGATGCTTGGACTCTGACTGGATCTGCCGGTGGTGCATCGACAGTAGCTTGTGCATGTGCTCTTCCTGTACCACGTTCGTATCCACGAACTCTACCTCGATCCCGACCTCCAACGGCTGCAGCAGGGGGTGCAGGTGCCTGATCACCTCGGATAGCACGTGTCCTCACCATCTGTGAGAGAGTAGAAGATATGGGCTTATGATTGTGGATATCAAAAATCTCGCACGACATGGATATCAAATGAAGTGAAATTTTCCTAACAGTTACATAGCCTCTCGTAAATAAGTACAGACGTCTCCATACCTATCCACGAGACTCTAATAAACCGGCTTGTGATCTGTGATTCATATGAACCTAGAGCTTTGATACCAACTTTTCACGACCCCAGTTCACCCTCAATGAACATGTCGTGATGGCACCTAGTCCCTACGACTAGGTAAGTCTAATGATGTGGAAGATAAACCATAATTGCGGAAGAAAAATAAATAAAACTGGACTAGTGATATAAAAGGGTGTCTAACATGCCGCTTGGCACATACCATAGCAATTCTCGAAGCCAACAACACTCCCAAATCCCGGAAACTCACAAATCACAAGCTAAGAGGATACATAAAATGCTCTGACTCAAGAATATCTATACAAAGAGAAATACTGAAAGAACTATACTTTTTATAGAAAGTTGGAAAGGGACTCCTTGGTCTGCGGACGTAGCAGATATACCTTGAAGTCTCTACCGGTATGTCTCCTTACAAGGCTGACAGAAACTGAATGGGAGTACCTGTATCTGCACAACAAAAATGTGCAGAAGAGTAGCATGAGCACACCATGGCAGTGCCCAGTAAGTATCAAGACTTACCTCGATGGGGTAGTGACGAGGAATAGTCATGACATCTACCGGTCAATAAGCTATATAACAGAAATAATAGAGATGATTATATGAATATATAAAGACTGCACTGATGAGTAAAAATGTTGCAATTAACAGTAAGGCTAACGGATAATAAGTAAAACGAGAATACAATAAATGATAATACAAGAATGATGGTAGAAGACACAATCCAAATCCTGAAGGCGCAACACAACAAGGACAAACAAGTCGCTAAGTCATTATTCTACAATGTTGCTTACATAAGGTCTTTCCAACTCTTTCCACAATCATACCACAAACTCTCAGTCTAGCCACAACTCATGAACAACCCAGCATCTAAAGTCTAACACTTGGCATCTTGTGCCCCATCAATAACACGGTCATGCTGACAACTAACTAGTCAACTAGGGTCACCCTCACTTATATAATGGGTAAACGATGGCATATCCCTACCCCTAGCCAAATCAGAAGGGATTCATCTCTAATAGGAGGGTCCAACTACGTGTATGCTCGTGTAGGTGTATCTAACAGAAATCCTGCCAACTAGTAAGTATAAGAAAATGGAACGACTAGCACCCGGTATTATGCTCGTCGTGTTCTTTATATGGACATCCGAGGCCAGGGGGTCCATTCCCTTGACTCGTACTGATGAGAATTTGACTCCACGAGAAATTGAACAAAAGGCTGCTGACTTAGCCTATTTCTTGC
The DNA here is from genome assembly GCA_032618575.1 of Nicotiana noctiflora. Taxonomy (NCBI): domain Eukaryota; kingdom Viridiplantae; phylum Streptophyta; class Magnoliopsida; order Solanales; family Solanaceae; genus Nicotiana; species Nicotiana noctiflora. Next base: position 18,858 of record JASVEL010001372.1, on the reverse strand, counting down.
GTGTACCAATTGAAGTATTTTGAGAAATTGAGATATTAGTATCAGGAAACAATATTCTGAATTTCTTCATTCGAAGTGAATTCTTAGCTTTTTCTGGATTCTTTCTAGATTCAAAGACTAACCACAAAATCACAAAGAAAATAGATTCATTAGTCAGTAATGATACATTGGAAGAATCCGTTGGGTCTTCCAATATCAATAGGTTGATTGTTTTACTCCTGTATCTTCCCAAAGGAAAAAAAGATCATTCACACCCGTATAGAATCAATAAAAATATCGGTTAGAAAACAACGAGTTTAATGGGGATCTTCCGGGAATCGAACTCGTAGCCTATCATACCAATAATAGAGGATCTCCAGGGAATCGAACCCGTATTCTATCATAACAATAACAAATGATCTCCCGAGAATCGAACCCGTAGTCCATCATAATTAGCCCCTGACATAGCCCACCTTATTTCGCCACGTGTGCAATCAATAACAATGTAGAAAACATCGCCTTATTTCTCCACACGTGCATCACAATATTCCCACCTTATTCTGCCACATGCGCAATCCGCATATAAGCATATTACATATCCCACCTTATTACGCCGCATGTGCAAAGACATCAATAACAACAATAACACAGGAAAGACCTCGTGTAAATCCCCAACAACAACCACACGGTAGAGACCTCGTGCATCACTGTACCAACAACCACACAGTAACAATAACATCCCAGCAAGGGAATTAAGAACAGAAATAATAACGTCCCGGTAACGGATTCAACAATAGCTAATAAGGTCACAGAACACCAAGGAAACACACAATAACCTCAACAACAATCAAGACATAATAAACACATAATATCTACATTGATACCTCAACAATTGGACATGCAATATATTTGCACGAGGTTACAGATAACTTACAATCAGGGAGTATCCAATAGTAAGAAAGTTAACATGAATCAAATAATTACCATTTAAGGAAATACCAATTAATCATAAGATATATACTTTTCCTTCCAAATTAAGACCGATTAGTTATATGAGATATAACATTTATGATTCCCGATTAAGGCAAGTGGTTAGGGAAGGTATTATGACTATAGAATGGTACTTATCTTTAGTTAAACACGTAAAAGTACATTTAACAACGGAAATAATTAAGAAGGGCAAACAAATATCAAGCAAGACAGGTGGAGGTGAAACTAATAACAAGGAACTCAATCGTATCAATATTATTTTCATACTCGGTGAATTTCACAAGTCTAAGAACCTAAAAAGAGACCATTTACCATAAATAAATCCGAGCACGCACTCATCACCTCATGTACATGGACTACAATCAACAGAGAAGACTCAAATCCTAAGGGGAAGTCCCACACACAAGGTTAGGCAAGATACTTACCTCAATCCGGCCAATTCAATACTCAATTTAGCTTTTCCTTTACCAATTCATCAATGCTTGGCTCAATCTAGCCAAAAAACAACTTGAATACATCAAACAATGCAAGAGAAAATAATTTCAATTGACAAAATTATGATTCTTATACAATTTGCAAAAAGTCAGCAAAAGTCAACTAGTTGGGCCCGCACCTCGAAACCCAAATTTTTTACAAAAACCGAACACCCATTTCGCTACGAGCTCATCCATACAAAAATTATCTGATTCCGATACCATTTGGTCACTCAAATCATCATTTACATTTTTGAAAGATTTCACTATTTTCCCCAAAATTTCCTTTAGATTCTCATGAATTTGATGTTAAATCTAAGATATAATCACAAAATATAGTTGGAAAAGGATTACAGACACTTACCCAATGATTTGGAGAAGTTTGGGTGTTTGAAAAATCGCCTATGGAGGTTTAGGGTTTGAGAAAATTGAAAAATGGGTGAAAATCCCGTCAAAAACCTCACTTAGCAGGCCTCAGATGTCGCATTTGCGACCCAGGGTTCGCAATTGCGAACCCTTGGAAATTGCAAACAAGAAAAGGTTGGCAGAAGTCGCATTTGTGACAAAAAGTTCGCATTTGCGAACTAGGCATCGCAAATGCGTTGAAAAAGTTCGCATTTACGAGCATACCTGAAACCAGCAATTTTCCCGGCACGAAAATGAGCATAACTTCCTCATACGATGTCTAAATTCGATGATTCTTTTTCCTGTAGCTCCGAAATTTTGATACGGATCTAATGATTCAAACAAAACTAAATTTGAATCTCATTTGCTTAATATGGTATCATTTTTGCTTGAAGAAACGACAACAAAGCATCCAAAACAAGCGCAACATAGCCTAAACCTATCCGAAACTCACCGAGGCTCCTGGGACCCCGTATAATCACACACAGAAGTCATATAACCTAACCTGTACTCTCTCAAAGTTTCAAATCACATAGAATAATATAGAAACGACGGATCAAACCAAGAATCATGCTTATGAACTTCTAAATCTTCAAATAACAAATCTCGTGTCGAAACCTATCAATTCAACTCGGAATGACGCCAAATTTTGTAGACAAGTCCAAAATGACATAACGGAGCTACAGAAACTTCCGGAATTTAATTCCAACCCTCGGATCAAAAACACACTCTCATACCGAAAACTTCAAAAATTTAAACTTCGGCATTTCAAGCCTAAATGAGCTATGAACCCTGAAAATTCATTCAGAACACGCTCCCAACCTCGAAATCACCTAACGGAACTAACGGAACCATCAGATTTCCATTCCGAGTTTGTATTCACACTGTTCTAAATATGTCCATCTTTCAACTCTTAAGCTCCCATCTAAGGACTAAGTGTCTCAAAACACTCCAAATCCTAATATCGAACATCCCGACAAACCAAAATAGCATAAATAAACTTATGGGACACAGTTAATCGGGGATTTGGGCGTGAAATCTAAAAACGACCGATCGGGTCATTACAATATTTCTTGTTATTTGTCCTTAGACAAATAAATATTTATTTTAATTGTATATTCTTATTATTGAGTTAAATTAGTAAAAAGAAAGTTGGTGGATCTCGATTATTTTTTTGCCTAATAAAATATGTACAACCAGTTTCTATTTTTAGAATAGAGAAAGAGTCGAAATAGTTGCAATTATATACTTTATTTCTATATTTTCTTTACATGCAATAAATATTTATTTCATTTGTGTATCATCTAAGGGAAAAAAATATGTAAATATACTTGCTTAAATGTCACGACCTTAATCCGATCATGATGGCGCCCAGCACACTAGTAGGCATGCCCGGCCATTTCCATTATTTAACCCAATTGATAAGTAGAGATAGATAATTAAAACAGTGAATCACCAAACCATTTAAGTCAAGATCAGGAAATACTTATAAAAATGTAAAAGTTTAACAAAATACAGAATATATCCCAACCATGGGTCTAGTGTCACAAACATGAGCCTCAAAATATAGAATGGCATCCTACTACAAAGCCTGCCTAAAATATGATAGTATAGAAATAAAAGATAGGGATAAAGGGGAGGAATCTAAGGCTGCGAACGCCATGCAGCTACCTTGATGCTCCCGAAAGCTAACTCTGATTGATCAAACTGGATCTACTCAGCCTGAGAAGAACCTGGATCTGCACACTAGGTGCAGAGAGTAAAATGAGTACTCCGACCAAGTGAGTAATAAACATAAATACACCTGAAAGTAAGAAATCGCAAAAAATACACAAGGTAACCTATATCTAACAAGTCAGATCAATATCGGTATAAACATGTAAAACAATAATATAGTTAAGGGAATAATGCATGATAAGATGCAGCACATATAATGGTACACACCAGTACCCGTTGCGGCATGCAACTTGCTCCACTTATTTAACGTCGACGACGCTCACTGGAGGTGTGTACAGACTTTGGTGGGGCTCCTACAGCCGAAGCACAATATCAGCCATCTCGTGGCATCAAATAGGCTCTCGGCCTCAATATAAATATATCATCGCTGTGGCGTGCAGCCCAATCCATATCACGGAAAATTATTCTCACTATCGGGTCCTCGACACATCTCAGTCAAATAAGATCACAGCCACGCATGCATGACATACTATAGGGATCTCAGCCCTCATATATTTTTCACTTAATATTCATGATTAAAAACACAGTCCTTATATTATTTTAATAGGTAAAAACATGACTGAGAGTATAATTTATGAAAACAAGTGAGGAAAGCCAATAGAGATCCCCTAAAGATTCTACAGGTCGGCACAAGGCCCCAAGCACAGAAATAAGCCCAATTCACTGTAATAAGGTATGCGTCTCAATCGCCAATATAGTGGAAATAACACTCGGTGTGGACCAAGTCACAATCCCCATCAATAAATGACCCCGCAATCGTCATAGAATGCATGTCACGCCTCAATATAGCATTACGATGTGAAAGTCTGTGAATTCAAACCCTCATAGCAATATTTACATCAATTACTCACCTCAAGTCGGCCACAAGTGTAGCTCGTTATGCCTTTCCCACACAAATCAACATCCTCGTGCGTAGAATCTGGTCATAATCACAAGGAATACATTACAATAGGCTAAAGAAATATAACCCAGTTGAAAAGACTCGAAAAATATCGAAAATCACAAAGTTGGCAAAACCCGAGCCCCGGGCCCACTTCTCAAAAATTAGAAATTCTTATACCAAAATATTTCTTAACTCGCCACGAGTCTATACATATCAAATTCAAAAGAATCGGAGTCCATTTGGCCTCTCAAATCCCTAGTTTAACTCTCTTAAGTTTCAAGCCCTAACCACTATTTTTAACCTTTAATTCCTTGGATTTTCAGTGTTAATCCATGATATTTCACCATAATAACGTATTCTAAGTCCAAGAATCCATACCTAATGAAAGCCCTTGAAACTCTCTTCAAAATCGCCCAAAACCTTCTTAGTCCGAAGTGGAAATGTTATGTTATTTCAACAATTCGCGAAGGTTAAACTAAATGTTATGACCAAACATTTTCGCTTATGCAGTCTAATTACCGCACCTGCGACTACCGCGTTTGCGATCTTTTTACCGCTCATGCGGTTCCCTTTTTAAAAATTCAAGACCACTTCTGCGGCTAATTATCCGCTCCAGCGGAACCGTTTCATTGGCCAGGCTTCCGCTTCTGCAGAACCTGCCTGAGCCCCACTTCCGCTTCCGCGAGATTGCACCTGCGGCCCAAAAATTGCAGGTGCGAAGATACTAGGTGCTAGATAAGTTCAGCAATCTCTCAAGTCCAATTTTCACCCCGTTGGCCATCCGAAAATACCCCGAGGACCCCGGGAAGATGTGACCCAATACCTTACTCAAACTTGCTCGAACCTTCAAAACACTATAGTTAACATCAAAATCATCAAATTTCCTAAAATCAAAGCCTAAGTTTAACCAAAACTTCCGAAACTCGCATTCGATAAATAACCCGACTAAATGACGTCCGAATGACTTGAAATGTTGCACACATATCCAAAATCACCTAACGAAGCTACAACAACTCTCGGAATTCCATTTCGACCCTCGGATCAAAATCTTACCTATCAACCGGAATTCGCCAAAGTACTAACTTCCCTAATTCAAGCCTAATTTTACACCGGACCTCCAAAATCGATTCCGATCACGCTCCTAAGTCACAAATCATCCCCCAAAGCTAACCAAATCACCGGAATTCACATCCGATTCCTCTAACTAACTTTTCCAAAACAAGCTTTCCTTTAAGAGACTAAGTGTCTCATTTCCATCTAAAACCAATCCAATTCGACTCGATCTCCTCAAATACCGATAATGAAGCATAGTGAAACACAATATGAGGGAAATAGGGCAGTAACTCACATGACAACGGGACGGGTCATCACATCCTCCCCAACTAAAATAAACGCTCGTCCCGAGCGGGTCAAGAAACATACCTGGAGCCTCAAACAAGTGAGGATATCTGCTCCGCATCTCCTTCTCAGTCTCCCAAGTAGCCTCCTCCACGGGCCGACCTCTCCACTATACCTTCATCGAAGCTATATCCTTCGACATCAACTTTCAAACCTGACGACCCGAAATAGCCACTAGCTCTACATCATATGTCAAATCATCATCCAACTGAACCGTGTTGAAGTCTAAAACATGAGACGGGTCCCCAACATACTTTCAGAGCATAGATACATGAAATATCGGATGCACGCTAGACAAGTTGGGCGGCAAAGCAAGCTCATAAGCCACTTTCCCAATCCTCCTAAGTACCTCAAAAGGCCCAACGAACCTCGGACCCAGCTTTCCTTTCTTTCCAAATCGCATGACGCCCTTCAAAGGCGAAACCTTCAACAAGACCTTCTCGCCCACCATATAAGATACATCTCGAACCTTCCGGTCCACATAACTTTTCTGACACGACTCAGCTGTAAGAAGTCTCTCCTGGATCACTTTTACTTTATCTAAGGCCTCCTTGACCAACTTTGTAATGAGATCGCATAGAATAAACTGGTTGAGTATTGCGATCGCGGACTACTTCCTGCGATCGCTAATAAATTTGGGCACCTGGGACTTACTCTACGCGTGGGGGGAGTATGCGATCGCATAGAACAAAACGGGGCTTTCGAAAATTAACATTATGCGATCGCGGGGCAGGCTATGCAATCACATAGAGCAACAGAGCTTGGCAACAGCAGCAACAATTTCTACTGCAACTCGTAAATCCAAAACACTTCGACACCTACCCAAAACTCACTCGAGCCCTCGGGGCTTCAAACCAAATATATACACTGGCTCAAAAACATCATACGAACTTGTTCGGGCGATTAAATCGCCAAAATAATATCAAAATCAATGAATTGAGTCTTAGAACTCAAGAAATCTTTCAAAATTTCATAACTTCCAAATTTTTCAATTTAAGGCTGAAACACGTCAAACGACGTCCGTTTTCAACCAAACTTTACAAGAAGCTCTTAACCAATATATATGACTTGTACAGGGCGTCGGAATCAAAATACGAGCTCGATACCACTACTTTTTGATAAAATTTCAGTTTTATTTTTCTTAAACATTTTCAGAAAATAATTTAACAAAAAAGTTCTTTTACCGGGGTTCTAGACCTCGGATTTCGATTCTGGGCATACGCCCGAGTTTCATATTTTTCTACTGACTTTCTGAGATCGTCAAATCACGGATCCGGGTCTGTTTACCAAAAATATTGACCAAAGTCAACTATATCAATATTAATATCAAAATTTTTTATTTTTTTCACATAACTCATATATTTCAACATAAAATTTTTCTAGCTACACGTCCGGACTGCGCACGCAAATCAAATCAACTATAAATAAGGTTTTCAAGACCTTAGAAGCTCGAAATAATTGAGAAAGTAAGTGATGACCCTTTGGGTCGTCACAGTAGAATATTTGATGATGAGATAGTCAGCAGAGTATTATGCTGGACTATGAATTTGTAAAGATTGATCTTTAGTGATTAATACAAAAGAAGTTAATTACCAAAAAAATATAAATTATTTATTTCAAGTTGAATTTGATATAATGGACTACACTATAAAACAAAAACTTACTTAAAAAAATTATTTCAAGCTAAACTTGAAATGATGAAGTAATATTTATGGCCAATTGCCACTAAGGCTGTGCATAAATTTGGTAAATACCAAATTACCATACCGAAATAAAAATTTTGGTATTCGGTACGGTATTTGGTTTAGATTCAAATAAAAAGGGTATTGGGTATGATATTTGGTATTTTAAAATGAGATATTGATACCGTACCGAAAGATATATTATATTATACTATATACATATACATATTACTAATTATAATGTAAATATAAAAAATCTAAAAGTTTACTTTCTTTTTTTGCCCAAGTTAATCAATTAACTCTAAGCAAGTAATAAGACATTTCTACTTATCAAATTTATATCTTTATGTAAAGTTTAGGTTAATATTTGCTGGTTTTAGACAAAACTTTTGTCAACAAACATTTTTGATTTTGTATTTTCGAGTACTTTAATTAAGAATTAGAATATATGACTCTATGCACTAGTTAATGTTCAAACCGAATAAATCGAATTTCCCAAACCAAATAAAACGAAATTGAAAGGAGAAAAATTGAATACCGAATTTAATTAGGTACAATATTAGCATAGCATTTTAAGAAACCGAATACCGAAAATACCAAACCAAAATATCTAAATGTCGTACCATACCGATCGATGAACATCTTTAATTGCCACATGTTCCATATTGAATAAACAGCAATATTATTCTTGTCTATAACAACAATATGTTCCATATTGAATAAACCGATATTATTCTTGTCTATAACAACAACAATAACACTTACATCTTTGAAGAAAACAATGAAAAACTAGGATTTGAATGTCATGTTCTGCATGTTGCACTCTGATTTTGAAACTAAATGCAAAAAGAATATTAAAGGGCAGACTGGTGCACTAAGCTCCCGCTATGCGCAGGGTTCGAGAAAAGTCGGACCACAAGGGTCTATTGTACGCAGCCTTACCCTGCATTTATGCAAGAGGCTATTTTCACATCTTGAACCCATGACCCTGTGATCACATAGTAACAACTTTACCAGTTACGCCAAAGCTCCCTTTCAAATGCAAAAAGAATATAAGTTACAAATTAAAAAATCTAATTATTACATATAAATCTTGTAATAAACAAGTTAATCAATGGATGAAAAAGAGGACTATGTCCAAATATACAACCTATTACTCTCAACATATTTCCATTCTGTAAATTGTTATTCCAGAACTAATAGTCATAAACCTACTGTCAAAAATTGTACTCAACTCATGCTAATGAGCAGATTCAAGGAGCTCGCGCAACTATTTTCTGCTTCTCAGAAACTTGCGTGTTGCTGAGGCAAGCAATTCAAAAAGCTCCCTTCATTTTTATCACTGGTTGTCTTCAGACGTTTCTGACTCGTCTCCTGTTGAAGACAAATATTCAACAGATAAAAATATGTTTCACACTTAGTACAATGCGCTCCTCAAAGCGGAGGTGATTCATACAGACCGTTGGGTGTCAAGCACAAGATAGCACGAAACTAGTGGCGAGGATAGAAATTCTAACAAGTGGATTCAAATATGCAAGAATGTCACACATAGGTTTCAAACTTGCGATCTAAAGCAATATTTGAACAATTTTTGTTGTTACACTAAAAGCTTCCCTTGTCTAAATGGAGTTCACCAGTTTATAAAACAACAACTACCAGTGGTGGAGCCACATGTATTCAAAGCATTCGCTGAAAATTACACTATATAGCTAGATGAAAAATTCCTTTTTATGTATATATAATATATATTGACTCCCCTAGACTTATTTCAGAGTTAAATTCTTAATATTTTGACCCCTCTTAGTGAAAAATCCTAGGTCCACAACTGACAACTACATCTTAGTCCCAAAAATCCTCACTAACCATGTTTCTCCACGTAAGTCATGTCATCATCATACCAATTCACCAATATATATATATATATATATATATATATATATATATATATATATATATATATATATATATATATATATATATATATATATATATATATTACCGTATTTTGCAATAAATATAATTTTTTGCCGAAAGAAATTTAATCGAACCCCCTTTGGACCACGTAATTGCGCCCCTTGCATGTAACCTACTTTAACTGTTTAAAGTTACTGTGCACAATATCTAACTAGCAAGAATCATGAAGTGACAACATTAAGGCATATTACAGCTGCAGCAGTTGTAACATTAGGGATCAGAGCGCTCATTAGACAGACAACTTTCTTTATATATTCCAGAGCATAAAATCTAGCGGACAAGAAGAGAAAGAACTCCGAAAAGAATCAAGTCATTATATTGCTTTCATAATAAGCAGATGAGATAAGTATTACCAAACAGTGATTTGATTGTCGGCTTCTTAGGCTTGGTATTTGTCTTCTTCAGTTCAACTGTTAAAAAAAAAAGAGACATCAAAGGCAATGAGTTCAGAGATCAATGACCGTAAATGTCAGTCAAAGCTTATTAAGGGGTTATCTGCTAAAGATTACAGTAGAGCTATTTATGAATGTCTTCACGGTGGACTTGATTTTACCAAAGATAACGAGAACGTGAACTCACAACTATTGATGTGTTGGAGAGATCGTTTCTTATTTTGTGCCTAAGCAATTTATAAAGCACAGGCTGAAACAGGCGAAATCAAAGGGCATTTCTTGAATGCTACTGCAAATACATGCGAAGAATGATCAAAAGAGCTGTATTTGCTAGAGAATTGAGCATTCCGATCGTAGTGCATGATTACTTACCGGGATTCACCCGCAATACTAGCTTGGCTCAATATTGCCGAGAAAATGGCATACTTCTTCACATCCATCGTGCAATGCATGCAGTGATTGATAGACAGAAGAATCGTGGATAAGGGGATATATAATAGTAAACATGTCAACATCTAACGTACACAACGCCCGAAAAAGAAATAAAAGAAGACAGAAGTAAGGCAACCAATTGTGTCCTCTCTGCTCGTGATGTCCGAGACATTTGAGGAATCTCAGATATATCCAATTATTGCAAAAATACGGCGTTATTGAATGAAGGACAACCCCTAAGCACATATTTATGTTCAAACAACTAGCATCATTTGAAACAAAGAACACTAAATCCCTCAATGTTTTAGTACTCAAAGACTTCAGCTTTAATCTACGTACTATAGGCTTGGCTGGAAGGTAATCGCAAAACAAATAAAAGCAGAAAATAGCTACAAGCAGAAATTAATAAATGAGATTGGACTATTTAAATATTGGGACATCAAGATTGATATTTTTCCGCATTTGTAATAGTAGTATGACCGATTGAAACTGCGTACAGAGAGGGACAGATAGAGAAAGTACCCATTCCAGGAACTTGATAATCATTCACGACTTTGAAATTTTTGTACGTGTATCCGACAAAGTTGATGTCCTTAGACGAGAGCATCTGCATGCAGGGTAAGAATAAGATAGACAGGTCATACAAAAAACTGCAGAAACCCAAGTTATACAAAATATGAAAGGAACAACAATAGGAAAAAACGAAGACTTAGAATGCAAAAGAAAACTAATCAAATACAAGAACAAGAACAAGTTCCAAATGCATAATGTGAATAACTCATTCTGAAACTTCAGTAAGCAGTTATGTATGTATGCATGGTTATGACAAACACTTTTTTAAAACTATGTCATGTTCATCACTGTGCACGATGTAATATGTTGTGTACATGTCCAAATATTACCAAAATTGCTACTAGGTAAATGAATTTGGAATCAAACTACATGCCCACATGATTATGAGAGTGAATACCTTTCTCCATGGACCGGATCTCGATCCACTCTGAGAATGAGATTCAGACTGCAGAGCCAACAAAAAGATTTCAAAAGCCAGTAAAATATTTAAAAATAATAAATTAAGAGAAAAGAGATAAGTGCTCTGTCATTCTCGGGTTCGAGTATAGAGTCGCTTAACCAACAAAGGTTGTGGTGGAGTGCTAAGTACTCCGTTATCCTTAACCAGATGTCTCGGGTTCGAGCCCTAAGTATACCCCAATATGGGACTTGAAGCTGGATTTAGTCTTGGTTCCAATGCGAGTATCGGACACCGAGTGGGAAACCAATTAAAAAACAAGAGACATTCCATCAGGGTTTTGGTGATAAGAGTGCATTGTGTGACGTGCGGGTTGGCGCACGCAACAGGTTTGAAACTTGCCACAGACAAAAGCCTGATATTTAAGTGGAGAAGGGTAGAGGCCCATCATCCACTGAGTTCAGAACGGTGCGCCACATGCCATCGCGGATTTCCCGGTTATTTAAAAAAAAAAGAAGACAGGGATGGAGATACCTCCTCAAACTTCTCAAAATTTTGGGTGTCCAACTCATCATTGACTTCAGGAATGAAGGCAGCTTCCATTTGATAGATTCTATCCCAATCTATCCCTTTAAACCACGAGTGGACCTGAGATGAAAAGAAATAGAGGGGGGAAAAAGAAATCACCGGGTTACGGTTGCAGTTAAACCCTAGAACTGATACAGGAACATAGCATAGGACACACCATACAACACCTTTATTTCATCTGCGCCGTTGGAACCAAGTCTCTCGGTGACATTACAAAGAAGTTTGCTTATAATATCTTTCGCTTCTGGAGATAGCTTTGCTTCCTCAGGAAACTTTAAATGATTTTTCCAGTTTACTATCTGCATGTACAAAAGGTAAATTCCTGAGATGATAAAATTCCGTGGGAACTTTCATTTAGTATTTTTTGAAAGGAGAAACGGTTTGAAGAATCAGTAGAGTTTATTAGGGCATCCAGAAAGCCGAAAAGGAAGGCAAAAAAGGAAGGAACATATACAGGTAGTCATAATTGATCACCTTCCTACATGTTGACATGGGATCATCAGAATAGAAAGGTGGATAACCGACAAGCATTTCGTACATAATAGCACCGAGCGACCACCTGCAGAATAAAAGCAAATTTATAGCAAATGGATGAGGAAAGAAGAGACAAAAAGCGTATCAACTAGAATCCACCCCTCCCTAAGACAGTTCCCTTAAAAAGACAACACAAACAGAAGAGAAAATGAGAAAAGCACGAGAGACAAGAGATGGGATGACGCTGAGCAGGGAAAGAACCAGTGGCGAAGCCACATTCAACCAAGGGGTGTCGACACCCCTTCGCCGGATTATTATACTATATTGCTAGATAATTTTTCTATTTTATATATATATTTACTATGCGTTGACTGTCTCGACTTTTCAATGTATCTAATTTTTTTATATTTTGACACCCCTTAGTAAAAATCTGGACTCTGCCACTGAAAAGAACCACCACTTGAAATTGCACAATGGAGCTACTCTTTTGAAAGACATATGGTCAATGTTTCCCCAAATTTACGAAAACCAAACAAATGTGCATTCCAACTCCTCATTATTTAATACAGAAGTGTACTAACCAGTCACATTCCATGCCATAACCTTTCTTCAGCAAGACCTCAGGAGCAATATAGTCTGGTGTGCCCACTGTGGAATAGGCCTGGATTTCCCAAACACGGACAATTAAATAAACAAGGGGAACACCATCAATAAACACTCATAAAAATCACATAAAGAATGTTGCTTCTGAGGTCAACAATTTAAACAGTACATGATACTGCCTCCGTCCCAATTTATATGACCGTGTTTGACTGGGCGTGGAGTTTAAGAAACAAAGGAAGACTTTTGAAACTTGTGGTCTGAAATAAGTCATAGATATTTGTGTGGTTATAAATCATTTCATTAAGGTAAAATGAGCATTTAAAAGTAAAATTGTTACTAAATATAAAAAGGTGTTATTCTTTTTGTGACCGACTAAAAAAGAAAGAGTGTCACATAAATTGGAACGGAGGGAGTAGTAATGATTGTTTCATCTTTATAACCAACCAGGGAATGACATGGTGAAGTAGAGTCCCCTAAATATTATAAGAAACGGGAAAAGAAGTATGATACCCGCATGGTAAAGAAACTTACAAGCATCCTCCTATTTTTTTGCCAGTGTTCTAGCTGCTCTTGCTGAGTGCGTTTGGGAGCGGGAGGGCTATCAATCCTGGAACCTCCATTGGCACTATCCCCAACTGAGAAATCCTTCTCTTCCAGGGTACTACAGTCTAATGGCTTACATAATCCAAAATCTGATAGTTTTAAATGACCATATCTATCGAGGAGCAGGTTATCAGGCTTAATGTCTCTGCAACAAATAAAAGGTGGCTGCACAAAATTAGAGTGTTTAATTGTGTTACCAAAAGCGAAAGGCGCAAAAAAATCTATGGTCCTTTAGGGCTTTAAGCGCAAATAAAGTGTGGACTTTAATGCAGAGAGGTGCAAATGGAGAAAAAGAATATATAGTCCAAGACTAATAATTATAAGCATAAATAACAAATATATGGACAAAAAAATGGGAAAAAGTGATAAAGTACAATATTAATTGTTTAGAGTCGCCTCTTCGGGATTACGCTCATTGGCAAGGAAAAGTATGCCTTAGAGCCATGATGACGACACTGAAGCGCCCGTTAAACAAGGCAAAGCGCTCAATATAGTTTGTGCCTCACTTCAGGGCTTAATCGCACCTTAAGCGCGCCTTTGACAACATTGTGTAAAGAAGTCAAGAGACAATCTAAAAAAAGATCATAACAAACTACATTGTTGTGTCAAATCAAGTCACAACCTATGTATGTAGTTATGCTTATGGATAGATTCAATTGCCAAAACAGTCTCGGCAACATAAAATCTAGCTTCGTCTTCGGTTAATATATCCTTCCTCATGAGCAGTGTCATCATATCTCCACCAGGTAGATATTCCATAACAAGATACAGATAGTCGTCATCTTGGAAAGAATAATACAGTTTGACGATGCAATCACTGTCAACCTCTGCGAGAAGATTTCTTTCAGCTTTCACATGCTCGACCTAAAATACGAAAAGCTAAGGACCAGTAAAAATATAATTGTCGAATCAATTGTAGCATTTTGATGACCATAATCATATATACCTGTCCTCTACGAAGCATTTCTGATTTCTTAAGCTTCTTCATTGCATATACCTGACCAGTTGTTTTCTCCTTACAAATTCTGACCTGTAATAACAGAGAAACCAATCATGCGATTGGCTTTTTTCCGACAAAGAACTAGCTTTAAGTACCATTAAAAATTATGAAATTAACAGCATAGTTAACCTACGAATACTAATACTGCAAACCACAAATATACCTCACGCGATAGAGATAGCTTCAGGAAATTAATACCATAAACCACAAATATAGATTACATTGTCATAAAATATCAGTTACAAACTAATTTCTGGATAATGATGCCGTAAAATATTCACACGATTCACCATCGAGGAGCAATAAAATGCAATTCATCATTTATATTTTCTCACAGCATTGAGAAATAAGGAACCGTAAATTATACTATTTATATAAGAAATTTTAACTTCCAAATACATAATAAAGGCAAAAGAAAGGCTGTGGAGAACAGAAAATTGCACCAGTAACTGAATAAGTGAAGAGGAACATAGTTGTTTTTGATAGAAACATTACCTCTCCAAAAGCACCCTTTCCAATCATCGTTAATAACTCAAAATCATCAGCTCCCATTTTATGCCTTTGGAGTCGCATGTATTCAGTTTCCTTCTTTTCTAAAAATTTCAGTAGATTATTTTGATCTTCCTCAGAGACATCGGCATCTGCCAACTTCTTTTCTAGCAAAATTCGCCTGCAAGATAAAAGAGAAAAAGGAAATGGATAGAATTTGAAGCATTATAGATGCCAGAAAAGTTCAGAAATATCAAGTTATTATTCTTAAACAAAGCAAAACCGTAAAATAAGAAAGAGGAAAAAGGAAATGGGATGACTAAGGTGTAATAAGAACTTTTAAAACAACGAGCTCAGGTTAATATGGAACAATGTTTTTTCCATATGTTGTTTTATTGGTTTCACACATCACCGTATAGACTATAGAGACAAGAAATTATGCTCAATACTTTGCTAACATTGTTATATATTTATCATCACAAAGCAGCCAAAAAAAAGGAGAAGAATCTGAAGCAATTTTTGTTTTACGGGGATTGTACAGCTTAAGTCAATAAAAGTATTCAACGTCCAACCAAGCGCCAGATCCAACATCCTTACTCTTCTTCGCCAATCTTAAGCAGGTTCTTTTTAAAAAAAAAAAAAGAATTGCATAATGTCCGTTTGGAGGGCCTGGGTATACAGCCAAATTTTGTTTTAAATGTTCTCCTTTTCTCTTTAATCGGCTCAAATGCTCACAGGGGAAGGTATTGCTGCTACTAAAATCATAGTCAGCCAGTAGCAGAGCTAGGATTTTCACTTACGGGGTGTCAGACTTTATAAGTAAAGGGAATTCAACACATAGTATATATACATAAACAAAATTAGCTATCGAAACAGCGTAACTTTCTGGCGAAGGGGTGTCAATAACGCCCCTTGGAGCCATGTGGCTCTGCTGCCGAGTTCAGCATCCCGATTGAACCTCTCCATCTATGGAGGAACATGTCTCTAATAAAACTAAGGAACAAAGTAATGTTGCATGAAAAACTAATAGGTGTAGTAGCAAGGAAAGAATGAAACTAGAATCAATGTCGTACCGCTCCCTTCTCTACTGCAAATTTTTCATCTGCTCTCGGGATTGTACAGCTTAAGTCAATAAAAGTATTCAACGTCCAACCAAGCGCCAGATCCAACATCCTTACTCTTCTTCGCCAATCTTAAGCAGGTTCTTTTTTAAAAAAAAAAAAAGAATTGCATAATGTCCGTTTGGAGGGCCTGGGTATACAGCCAAATTTTGTTTTAAATGTTCTCCTTTTCTCTTTAATCGGCTCAAATGCTCACAGGGGAAGGTATTGCTGCTACTAAAATCATAGTCAGCCAGTAGCAGAGCTAGGATTTTCACTTACGGGGTGTCAGAATTTATAAGTAAAGGGAATTCAACACATAGTATATATACATAAAAAAAATTAGCTATCGAAACAGCGTAACTTTCTGGTGAAGGGGTGTCAATAACACCCCTTGGAGCCATGTGGCTCTGCTGCCGAGTTCAGCATCCCGATTGAACCTCTCCATCTATGGAGGAACATGTCTCTAATAAAACTAAGGAACAAAGTAATGTTGCATGAAAAACTAATAGGTGTAGTAGCAAGGAAAGAATGAAACTAGAATCAATGTCGTACCGCTCCCTTCTCTCCTGCAAATTTTTCATCTGCTCTCGGTAATGTTTCTCAATGTATTGCTTTGCTGCAGCGACTCTCTGCTTTGTTATATTGGAAGCCTCTTCAGCTGACGCCGGCTTGCCATCTTCCCTTCCACTAGCCATTGAATCCTTCTTTGTTGACGCCAATTTTTGGAACCAACCTCTTGCTGAATCCATTCACATATCCTCAGTGTGTGAAGCAAAACATAAAGAATCCTCAAACCACATACACATTGTAATCCGACTTAAACTCATACCCAAAAGTTGAAAACCTATTAACAAAACATAAAGGCATCAAGTAAATGCAGAACATATCAAAGTCATCTGCTTTAGACAGTATCAGTATTTAAATCTAACTTTTGTTTCGTTTTCCACTGAAGTCAAGCTTTCATTTTGAACCAACATAATCACCAGAAACACATATACTAATCACTCCAACGCAGAAAATACCAAAGTCATCTCCTTTTAACAATGACAGTAGTTAAATCCAACTTTTTGTTTGGTTTTCCACCAAAATCAAGATTTCAATTTTAAACCATTATAATTACCAAAAACACATATAGGAATCACTTCAATGCAGAACAAATAAAGAAATCTGTTTTTGACATTAACACTAGTTAAATCCAAGTTTGGTTTCGTTTTCCACTGAAATCAAGAATTCATTCTCCATAGATGGAGAGGTTCAATCGGGATGCTGAACTCGGCAGCAGAGCCACATGGCTCCAAGGGGTGTTATTGACACCCCTTCACCAGAAAGTTACGCTGTTTCGATAGCTAATTTTTTTTATGTATATATACTATGTGTTGAATTCCCTTTACTTATAAATTCTGACACCCCGTAAGTGAAAATCCTAGCTCTGCTACTGGCTGACTATGATTTTAGTAGCAGCAATACCTTCCCCTGTGAGCATTTGAGCCGATTAAAGAGAAAAGGAGAACATTTAAAACAAAATTTGGCTGTATACCCAGGCCCTCCAAACGGACATTATGCAATTCTTTTTTTTTTTTTAAAAAAGAACCTGCTTAAGATTGGCGAAGAAGAGTAAGGATGTTGGATCTGGCAACAAATAAAGAAATCTGCAATTATTTAAGCAATATTGTTGTAGTATAAACACTCTCTCTCTTCGTGTTTTAGGGCACCGTGGTAGTTGGTATCCCGGCGGCGGTTTTGAGCTGCTGCGTGCCACCGCCCATCACCATCTCGCCGGCTGATTTCTTAGTCAGGTTCGATTTTCTATTTGTGCTTCAATACTTTCCAATTCTTGAGAATTGAAAGGGAAAAGGCACACACACATATAAACTGGCTGCTTGTTTCTACGAATTAAGTTTTCATTTTACTTCACATTATTCTCATCTTCAATTTTACCAGGTACGGCCTTAATATCACTACAATTTCGTTTTTGTCTTTTATTATATTCAGTTTAATATTTGTTTACTGCTCTTTCGGCATTTTAAAGTATTTCTGCAAGTTCGTCGGATTTCGGGCGAGTCAACCGGCATTGTCGGCGTTTGTCGAATTGGTATTGGTTCTCTATTAACGGCTCGTGATTCTAGTGGAATCGATCTGTTCTGTTAAAGTGCTTTTAGGGATTCTGCTTCTTATCAAGTTCCTCACTTGGAACCTTATCTCTTACTGATCGAAAGTCGAAGTTGCTGCGAACTTCGCAAGTTGGAAAAAACCGTCGGCAGGTTGATTGGAAGCGAGGAGCAAATCTACATCGGCCAAAACGAGTAGGTTTGGCGGCAGTTGACCCGGGCGCATCAAAGCTTACTTTCAGGGTTTTCCACCGGGAGTTGGTACCTCCCGATCTCTTGTTTATTCTGTACGTCCTTTTACGTATTTTAACTAGCATCTTGTGTGTGGTTTACTCTATCGTTAGCTAGCAAGCATCCTTTTGCGTAATTCTATTAAAGTTCGTCTCTTTTACCGTAGTCTGTTGGAGGGATAGTGGCCGCGGCGGAGGATGGTACTGTAAGGTCATGTCCTCGGGGGGTGGGGGAGGAGGTGAGCAGGGGGGCATGGAGTGGTCCTGTGGGTAGGGCGGGAGGTTTGGGTGGGGAGAGGTTAAAGGACGCTCGGAGATTGAGGATCGGGTCGTGGAACGTAGGCA